>JAAGKR010009564.1:0-26226 GCA_011419295.1 Clarias macrocephalus | reverse complement strand
GTGCGTGTACTTCTGTGTGCATCTGTTATCATGAGTCAGCGTTGTTTAATCACTGACTGTAATATTTAGGACACGCGAGTTATTCCCAGGCACAGAGATGGAGCAATACGCAGCATTTTCCCAGGAGGCACTGAGGCATGTACGTGGACGGGAATGTGTGCCATCACATGAGGAACTCAGAGCCATTCTGTGCAGACAGGAAATGACATCAACTGTGTACTGCCATGGAGGCGGATCCTGTAAAATAGCCATCAACTCACACACTACAGCAGGAGAGGTAGTTGATAGTTATATGAATTTTTTCAGCTTAGTCTTTCACAGTGACTTTGGGTTCAATACTATGTACGTTTCCCTATGTGTGTGTTTCTAGGTGGTTGATAAGTTGTTAAAGGGCCTGGGTATGGAGGACAGCAGAAACATGTTCGCTCTCTTTGAACACAACGACAGCGTAGACAAAGCCATTGAAAGCCGCGCCATAGTCGCTGACGTCCTTGCCAAGTTTGAGAAGTGAGTTTTGCCTTATTCTACTAATAAAAACTAACGATTGGGGGCAACATATACAGTAAGCTCTTGCCATATTGGCAGAAGATTGCAAGTTCAAATCCCTATGATGTCATAAGAGTGTGTGATTGGTCATGATCTCTGCATGGGCAGGATAGCATTACAACAGGACAACAAAGATATCTGTGAGCGTATGCATGTGGGAAAGGGCAGATATTACTTTTTCTGAGTGTTTTGCTGCTAAAGGAAGGAAGCACATGCTAGTCTTCATCCAAGTCTTATTTGTAATAGAAGAACATTTTGCCTCTCTTTGCCACTCTATCCCCATCTCTTTCCTTTCTCTGCCTCTGTCTAATGCCCCCAATAATGGAAGCAAAATTATCTCTAACATTTTAACAAATGTTTTTTATGTCTTTCATGTAAATTGGCTTGATTTATAGGTCTACTTGATTTTTTGTCATTTGGAAAATTAGGATTAAACCTGAGATGAATAACGTTCAATTCAGCTGACCAGGAGAACCAGTACTAGAATAACTGACAAGATTTTCGTCATTTGAAGTTGTTTTGAGTCGACACTCAGATCTGTCACATTTTTTCTTTGACTGTCTCCCAGACTTGCAGGTGGAGAAGACAATCAGGGTGGAGGATGGAAGTTTTATTTCAAGCTGTATTGCTTCACAGACACCGAGAACATCGCTATGGACAGTGTGGAGTTTGCTTTCATGTTTGAACAGGTCAGATTTTTCCCTAAACATTCACTTAAATGTTTAAACATTAATGCAATTAAAGCCATTTAACTTTCTGTTATGTACAGTATAAACAGAGGTGGAAGGTAACTGAGTATATTTACTTCCTTACTGTACTTTAGTAACTTTTTCACAAATTTCATCTGTACTTTACTTAAGAAGTTTTATTAGAGAATACTTTTTACTGTTACTCCACTCAAATGTAC
The DNA here is from genome assembly GCA_011419295.1 of Clarias macrocephalus. Lineage (NCBI taxonomy): Eukaryota > Metazoa > Chordata > Actinopteri > Siluriformes > Clariidae > Clarias > Clarias macrocephalus. The sequence goes on along the minus strand of JAAGKR010009564.1, from coordinate 24,773 downwards.
AGCAAGTATCTGTACTTTTACTTAACTACCAGATGTTAGGTTCATCTGGAAGAAGAGAAAGAAAGAGAGTTTTTTTTTACTATGAATAAGGGTACTTTGAGCTAATACAAGCCCTGTAATTGTGTACTTTTACTTAGATACAGAAGTAAATCGACTATATCTACTTTATATTTTGTATTAATTATTTTTATGTATTAATTTTTTTGGGCTGCAGAACGAATAATTTGAGTTTCCATTATATCTTGTGGGAAAATACGATTTGGGTTACGAGTGTTTTGAAATATGAGCCAGCTTCCGGAACGAATTAAGCACGTAATCCAAGGTTCCACTGTTTTTGCACTGCCCGGCAATGAATTCTGGGTAGACACTGCACTACCCATAATGCACTGCCAGATATGGAGCAGATGCCTATTTAGAGCTTCACCTCCTGCTGCAGTGGCACAAAGAGGAAGCAGGAAAGGTTGATTTATTGTATACTCTTAATCATTTTAGCTTAGATTTTTTTTTTGTCAGGCTCATGAGGCAGTGATTAGCGGACAGTATCCTGCTCCTGAGGAAACTCTGCAGTTCCTGGCAGCTTTTCGGTTGCAGCATCTATATGGAGACTACACTCCCCAGAGTGTTTTGCCGGATCTGGAGCAAGTGTTCCCTGTGGCACGTCTGCGTGCCCGTATTCAGCGCTTCACCTCCAGCACCAGTGGCACAGAGAAGAAGCGGGGCAGTTTCCTGGAGGGAACGCTCAGACGGAGCTTCCGTGGCTCTCTTGGCCGGAAACAGGGAGAGAATTCTGCTGCGATAGAGGCGTGGTTTCAGGACGAGAAGGCGGAGTTAAGGTGCTGTTTGGTGGAGAAATGGAGGAAGATGCAGGGAATGAGTCAGAATAATGCCATGATCAAGTACATGAACCTGGTCAGAGAGTGGCAGGGTTATGGGTCTACACTGTTTAATGTAGAGGTGAGTGAAACACACTTCAATAAAAACTCCTCCATCCTGAACAACTTGCAAAGCAATGTTATTATTACGTTACAATCTTTCAAAAAACTATTTTTTTTTTTGGTAACAAAATTGTGCATTTTTGAAAATTTTAACTTATTGCGTTATTTCATTTTGCAGTAGCTAAACTATGCACTTTAGTAAATTGAGTGTAGTGTTGTTGTCTCTTTTACATCTACATGGATTTCTCATCAATATAACAAGCCGTGCTGGAAAGACTGGAGAGAAAAGAATCTCCTGCTCTTTTTACAAGCTATTAGATGCTAAAAGTGAAACTTTCTCATTATTCCTTATGTATGTTCATTTTTTCCTCTTGTTAAATTATATTTCAACTGCACTAGCAATGTCAGTAGCCAGCTTCAGTACAAATGTGTGTAATAAGGTTAAGGGTGGAGCTTTTGTTCAGGCTTTAAATTTTACATCTAATATACATTGCATATGTACAGTATATATGTATATACATTATATTCTCTCTCTCTCTCTCTCTTCTGTCTCAGTGTGTGGACGGTGTGTATCCTGCGGACCTGTGGCTGGGAGTGAGTCGTAAAGGAGTGTGTGTGTATAAGCAGGGAGAGGCTTGGCCGCTGGAGTTTTTCTCCTATGAGGCCATTCTATCCTTTGGTGCTCCACAGTCCAACTTTTACAAGATCAGTATGGAGGGAAGAGACCTGTTCTTCCAAACTAGCCAGGTAACGAAACACTTTCTTCGCATAAACCATGTCAGTGAAGCATGTTATTGTCCACCTTTAAACAGAAACACGTTCCTACAATAAAAAATACCTGCCTTTTACAGTACTATGATCCGTTAGTTAAATTTGTACCAAATGCACTGTAACTTTGAAAGATATCGACTCAGTTAAGCTCAGTGGGACTGCAGAGGCTTTATATCAGTCTCAGCTCGGAATGCATTTTTTGAATGAAACATTAGATGTGGAATTTGGCCGTGATTACTGTATATTGTACTGTGACAACTTCACTGATACAGAAATATGAATAACAGTATTTTTCCACATTTTAAGTGCTAAATTTAAGTGTTATCCAAATAGCATTATAGCTAGAGACTATGATTATTATTAACTATTACATTTTTAATTGTTGGCAAATTGCTGTTTTATACTATACAATGTAAGTATTTTATTTAAAAACACTTTGTAAAATAATAATACTCACTCATTATCTATACCGCTTAATCCTGCATTCAGGGTCACGGGGGGCTCGGAGCCTATCCCAGGAGACTTACTGTAGGGCACAAGGCAGGGTACTCCCTGGACATGGTGCCAATCCATCGAGGGCACACACATACACACACTACGGACAGTTTGGGAAAGCCAATTAGCCTAACCTACATGTCTTTGGACTGTGGGAGGAAACCGGAGTACCCGGAGGAAACCCACCAAGCACGGGGAGAACATGCAAACTCCGTGCACACACTCCCTGCTTATATATCGGGAATCGAACCTGGACCCTGGAGGTGCAAGGCGACAGCGCTAACAACTACTCCACTGTGCCGCCTAAAATAATAATAATCAGGGTGGTAGTAATAATTCTGCATCACACCATCCCATTTATTTTCCTAACCTTCAAGTTGTGTTTTATTTCACAGGTTAGAGTCTGTTTATAATAATTGTTATACCTATACTGAGTTCTCAAATGTAATTGGCATAAAAATGTTGATTAATCTTCTGTAACAGAAGCTGTCAGGACTTCTGACTGGAATTTATATCACAGATCTTTATTAATGCAGTTGCTGAGTGTAAAAAGGAGCTCCACCGTTTTGTTTCCATATTATTCATATATATATGTGTGTGTGTGTGTGTGTGTGTGTGTGTGTGTGTGTGTGTACATCGATTTGTGAGAGAGTAAAACGAGGCTTCACATTTAACCTAATCACTTAATTAAAATTGTCTCGTTGTTGTCTTTAGGTGATGGACATCGCTAAACTGATGAAAGCCTACATCAGCATGATTGTACAGAAGCGTTTCAGCACCTGTCCGTCAATCAGCAGCCACGGCACACAGTGCAGCAAATGGTGAAACCTGACCGCCTGCGACCTTTCACTCACACACACACACGCTGTATGTAATCAGAGCGGTGTTGCAGTGTTACAAAACGTGAATATTGAGACCTGACTGAGTTTGCAGTTTATTTGTAATGAAAACTTTTTCACGTTAAAGCCGAACCATTCCAGCCTTACTGAGCGCTCAGTAATCACTTAACCAGCAAGCAAGCTAATAATAGCCGTGTTCTCAGGAGTGCTGCGTAAATCATGAAAAAATGACGTTCACATGAAAGTGCCTAAAGCCACCATGTAGGATAAATGTCTTTTAAATCCTGACACACGTTGCAGTATGAACCCGTTCAGCGTAATCAGTGCCATTCAAATTTCAGAAGAGAGTCCGCAATGAATTTTACCAAAAGTGTTTTAGAGACGCAGTGAGAGCATTTCAGCTTTTATCCTGTAGCGTTTCACTGGAGCTCTGCAGGCAGAACCTCCAGCCAAAGAGACTGTGCCTTTTTTTACAAGTGCATACACACACACACACACACACATTCCCTGTATGTACCGTCACAATCGGCAAATGCATACCTACCCTCAGTGCCGCTCTTAAATGTATATTTAATGTGCAATGTTTTTGTCTTATACTGAAAAAAGTTGTATATTTTTTAAATCTTTTTTTGTTATACAGTACTCCTGTCTCTCTCTCTTTTTTAAATATTTTTATTCAAAAGTACTTCTGCCATTTTGTGTTATTTTGATTCCCAGAATCGTAAGAAACACCAGCAATATGCAATTTTTACATTCCTGTGTAATGACTGTGGTAGATAATAAAAGGACCAAGAAAAGCAAAACATCTGTGTTGTTCGACTTATTACACAACACACTCACTCATACACACACACACACACACACACACACACACACACACACACACACACACACACACACACACACATGCCTTCCTGTTTAATACTTCTTGAAGAACACCAATAATTTGGTGAAAAATGGTGACTTTTGTTTTGGCCAGGCAGCGTACATCACCAAATACACATATTATTCAGAATGAACCAATTTCAATGAATATAAAGATATAATAAAAATAATGAATAAAATGATTTTATATATATAAAAAAATTTTTTTTTTTTGTCAGAAAGGTTTACAGGGCAGTAGAGCTGTGCATCAAGTCTGGAATTCTGCAGGATGCTACAAGTCGCATGAGTGGAAGGGGTATATATTTTTTTGAGGCGCATGTTAGAAATGATAGTCATGGAACAGAAATTATGTTGTGTGAGTCATTTACAGTCATGTTCAAAAGTTAGTACCCACATGTAAAAACATAATAAAAATCATAGCCGGTCTCAGTATTGGGCAACTATAACCTAAATGGAACAACAACATATAACTTTTTTTTTACCGTGCAATTATTTATTTAACAAAAATGAAGTAAAAAAAGAAACGTGGGCAATACTAAGTACCCCATTTCCGCTTCCACAGAATTTAAGATGGTAGTTTGCAGCCAGGTTCTTCTAATCGTGAGCCTTTGATTAACTGATTATAAGCAGATGTGCAGACCTCTATAAAAGCAGATGTTTTGGCACTTTGCTGGTCTGGAGCATTTAGGTGTTTGTTAACATAATAGCACGAGGGAAAGACATACTGTAAGAAATGGTCTTAGAGAAGTTATTGTTGCTACACATCACTCTTTAAAGGGTTATAAAAACCTTAGATATGGAAAAATATGGAGGTCAACGTTCTATAGTGAGAAAGATTATTCACAAGTGGAAAGCTAATTTTCACAGGAGTGGACGTCCCAGCACATTCACCAGCACAGGGTCAGACTGCAAAGCTCAGAGGAAATACAAAAAACCCAAGAGCTACATCTCAGAGCCTACAGGCCTCAATGAGAGTGTTAAAGGTTAAAGATGATGACAGCACAATTACAAGACGACTGAACAAGTACAGTATGGTTTGCCTGAAAGGGTTGCCAGGAGAAACCTTTTGACAGATGAGATCAAAGTGGAGTTGTTTGGCCTTAATACCTTGAGTCGCCCATGAACTTCTCTGTATACCAGAGTATACTACAGGCAGATGTTAACCCAGCTGTCTGACGGCTGAAACATGGTCGAAATTGGGTACAATGATGCAAAGCACATCAGTAAATCTACATCAGAATGTCTGAAAAAGTCCAAACCTCAACCCAACTGAAATGTTGTGGCAGGACATTAAGAGAGCTGAGCATCAGTGAATCCCCAAAAACCTCAATGAACTGAAGCAATCTTGTAAAGTACTATATGTAGTAAAGTACTTATACAGTACACTGCAGTCTGTTTGAACACTCATCATACTAATCATCAGCCTGATCGTCTGCCATCGGCTGCAACTATTTCTCACTGGTTCATGCCTTAGATGGTTAGATGATTTTTATGATTGAATGATTCATACTGTAGGTCACTGTGTGGCTTAACAAACAAACAAACAAACAAACAAACAAACAAAAAACATTCCTGTTAAACTTATCCTCCTAAACTGGACTGAAAATCAGACCCGAAAAACAATGAGAGTCAGAAAAGTCCTTAAGAGGCTTGAGAACTTCCTGAAGACTTGATTAAAAAATACAGGATAGTCAGATGCTATGAAAGCAAAAGATGATGAAATGAGGGGACTCAAAACTTTTGCACAGTATTGTACCTCTGTTTTCTTTTTTTGTGTGTACTCAGTGAAGATCATTTCATTTTATCAAGCTCATTCATAGATCAATCCTACATCACATGTGTGATTCTGAGAGGATCACAGCCAGTGTTAACGCTGCTTAATGCTTGCTGAAATCTCACTGGCCAATGGCAGCCATAATTTTTACCCATAATTAAAGCATTTACCGATGTTAATTACAGATCTTTATGATACACAGGATCATAAGTTTATCTCTCTCTATTCCAAGTGAAACTAAAAAAAGACAAGCTAATTACAATCGAATATTCTACGAATACTATTTTTTATTTCCTGAATAGTTTCTTTGGGTGCATGCTCTTGTTTTGGTTTTTGTACTGGAAAGAAACCAGTAAAGTTAAGTCACAGTATTAGAATTTGAGCAAACAATGTTTAACAGTGACTGGGTAAAAGGGAGACAACAATTTTAACTGTTGGAAAGTTTACTGAGTGGAATTTGAGACATATTACAACAGATATAAAAATAAATGAAAATGTATTTACTGTGAATAGATACAAACAGTACAGCATGTTATAAATGTCCAACATACTGTATAAGGAGAAACTAAAAAAAAAATGGATGCATTAAATGAAGAGTTTAATGCATCTCACATGAATAGTAATATAAAGTATATAGTATACAGCATTCTGTCATAACATTAAAATTGCCAAAACATTAAGCCCATGATTGTGTAGGTTCCCTTTGCATGACCTGGATGGTTTTTGACCCTTGGGGCATGTCTACAGAAGACCTCGTTGGTGTCTGAGACCAGGGCATTGGGTGCTGTGGGTTGCGGGGTGGGGTTTCCATGGATCGAGCTTGTTTGTTCAGCACATTCCATGGATCCTTGATCAGATTGCAATCTGGGGAATTTGGAGGCCAGAATAGCAACCTTGAACTCTTTGCCTGCCAATTCCCATACACAGCAATCCGTGATGCACTGAGTTTTCTGATACAACATTTTTTGTTGTGGCAAGAATTCACTTTTTTTTTTTCTTCTTTTTTTTCAGATTTTTTTCTACATTGGCTTTCCGTAAGATTGGACCAGACAGACTGACCTTTGGTCTCACAGGCATAGATGAGCCTTGGGTGCCTATGAGCATGTTACCAGTTTATTGGTATATAATTGATAATCGATGTTATTCAGTTCACCTGGCAGTGTTGTTAGTGTTGTACCTGATTATATTCATTCTTCCATCTTCATTCTTCAGTCTACAGCTAAGAACACTAAGCGGGGGAAGAAAATACATATACTCAGGTCATGACACCAGTCTTTCACATGGCTCCAGACACACATACTTTTACACCTAGTTTTTACACCTAGAAACCTAGATATTTTGGAGAAGTGAGGAAACTCATAACATGATAATATTAATTAATTATATCGGTTTTATATATAGAAAGTGGGGCACTGGTGGCTCATTGGTAGATTTCTCATCTGATATAGCAGAAGGTCCAGGTCCCGGTCCCAAGCCCAGATAAAATGGCAGATTTGTGTCAGAACGGGTATCTTGCGTAAAACCTATGCCATGTTGTTGTGTGGATAGTCCACTATGGCAACCCCTCAAAGACTAGCAACATTTATTAATAGATAATGTATAGAAATTTCTTAAAATAATGTTCACAAGTGACTGTACTCTTTTATATATATTAGTTTATTATTACTCTTTCTATACTTTTTTTTCTTACTATCTACTTCTTGTGCCTTATTTCTACGCTTTGGCAAATATAAATGTAAATATTTGTTATGCCAATAAAGCACTTTTGAATCTTGAATCCTGAAAATCCAGTTCTATAAGCTGGACTTATCGTCGGTGTTTTATCCTCCAGTCCAGTAGGTGACAGTAATGTACCAGAGCAGGCTGACCAACTACTAAAAATAAAAAAAAAAATCAACGAAGTAAACGAATAAGAATAAAAGCGCGTTGTACAATCGGAATTCTAGGACTGGTTTTGATTCCCCGATTTCTCTGTCATATCTCTGACGCCAGGGGATGTTTGTTTAAATAGGTTTTAGCGGCTCAGCTCGTTAGAGAGGTTAGTTTATCTGGTCAGCGCTGAGGGTTTTGATCAGAATGGGAATGGGCTGCTGTGTGAAGCTAAGCGCTGCTACAGAGAGGGGACGGCAGCGTGGGGACACATTCTGCTCTCAGGTCAGTTTCCGAGATAAGGAGAAATTTCGTGTATGTAAATAACAGAAAAAGGACATTTTCATTTATTTGTCTTTTTATTTTGACCTTGTAGACTCGGAGAAAGCCGCGATGGCGTGAGGGATGATTGCAGCTTTTCACGAGCCCGACCAGTTAAACACTGAATTCCGACCGGAAGTGGTGTACAAATTCTAAACCTGCAGCGTCACGACACGCCAGATACCAGGTCACTGGTTTCTAATGTAGTCATGACGTAGTCACCTGGCCCTGAGAAAAACATTTAGTATGTTTTCTGCAGCTTTCTTATCCAGGTGCTGTGATGCAGTATATGCCTATGGTAAGGTGTGTGTGTGTGTGTGTGGTTAGCTTACTGTAAGCTCTTGACTCTCTCTGAGACCCATCATGCTGTGGGTCAGTGATGAAAACTAGCCAAATCTGAGAGTTGGATTATAGTCCACCTATGATTATGCTAGAGAAGCTTTTCTTTATCTCTCTCTCTCTCTCTCTCTCTCTCTCTTTCTCTCTCTTACCTCTCTCTCGTGTGTGTGTGTGTGTGTGTGTGTGTGTGTCTGTCTGAGTGAGTGAAATGTCTGAGCAATGATGTAACTCTCCTTTGATTGATGTGTAATGTCAATAAAAATGACCTACACTTTAATGATCTACTCTACACTTGAACTGAGCTCAGACAGCATTATTTATTCTTGTGTACACTTAAATTAGGATCAACAAATTGTTACAATTTTCGAATTTGTCTGCAGGATCAGCCAGCTTACGAGCATGCCCTTCACTTGCCTGATTTTCCTCAACAACCCAGGTTAGATTTTATGAATTATTAAATTATTGTTAATTTCCATGATTACATTTTTAACTGTTTGTAACTCTAGTTATTTAATAGTAAGGTTTCATTTGATGCAAATATTCTCCCTCTGTTTTCTCAGGTACAGTGCCTCTACCTGGTGGATAACGGAAGGATAACGATACTGCTGGACTTTGGCTCTGTAGAGGTTTTGTATAGAAATTCTCACCACCTTGAATCAATGCATTCACTTGATCAGGTGCTGAAATCTCACTCTGCATTATGTTGTATTAAGTTGGTCAGAAGGAGTGTTTAGAGCCTACATGAGTTTGTTCAGTCATCAAGTTTAAACCAGTGCTGAATGTTTTCTTTAATTTTCTACCATTTATCCCATCTAATAAAGACTGATTTGAAAATGTGATGTGATCCTGATTAAACAAACTTTAAAACTGAAAGTGTCTCCCCCTTTTTTTTTTTTTTTCCTTGCTACAGTACTTGACATTCTTGCAACCCATGTCTTCACTAAATCTTGCACAAAATGCAAAAACAAATACAAAAAATATGTAAACCCAATTCCCCTTGGCTTTCCACTGGTGCAAATGGCTCGGTTTGTTCATTATGTTGAAAATGCTTCATATGCCAAGGCAAATAAAAAAAATTATTTCTTGAGGTGAAAATTTGTGAGGCATTGCATGATTTGCGAATCATGTATATGATTCACATATCAGGATTGAGCCCTAAAACTGTATTTCTGCTTATGAATGTTAATCTGTACATGCACAGTTTACATACCTGCAGAACCACAAAATCATATGGATCCCAAATCCAATACAATCTGTTACATCACTAATTTTGGGTAATTTCTATAGAGATTTAAAGGAAGATTATATTGTGCATGTGGAAATTGGATGGAGATTTGCTATTTAACATAGCTGTGATTTATACTATCAGTTTATGATGAAACTTTATAAAGCGTTTAAATGATCTTCCCTTATGGTCATGGTTAAACACTTCCCTTTCAGTTTTTAATTATGTATTGTACAGTTTGCAACCCAATTCTAGTAATTTAGCATAATTATGCATGTGGAAATACTTTAACATTTACTATTAAACATGCATAGCTCTGAGTTTCATTTTTTGTGTGTGTGTTCTTTTGTGATGACGGTTCACCACTATCCTCCCAGTTTTTGTATTGAACAATGCTTAATCCAATTTTAGTAGTTTCAGGAGTCTCCTTATATATATTTTTTACTTTGATGCATGCCAATAATTTGACCCTGATGAAACACAGTAACATCCTTTCCATAACCACAAGATAAGTGGATACAACCACAATATACTGACATGGTTGTATAAAAAACAAGAAGCTACTCACTGTATCAGTTAGGGTTAAATTAATTGTTACCAGCTAGAAAATCACTGCAGTAATTAGCCAGTCAAAGGTTTGAATTATTTGGCTTGTGTTGTAACATATTTTATATGGAGACATATGCTCTATGACAGCTTATTTGCTTATCTCCTTGGAGATGCTCTTTTCAACTCCCTAGGCATCAAAACCTTTAACAACTCACATAACCATAGCATAGTACTGGACAGCTAACTATCATTTTTGTCTATTGTACACCAGGAAGCTCCTTTAAAGCAAAAGAAAGGACTGGAATGTGCACAGGCATTTGTTTGCTTGTTCAGTCTCTTGTTATCTTGAGATTGAACGTTTGTCATGTCTTCTCCCACACACAATCAAACCCCTGCAGCTCTCCTACCACTGGCTTCCTGTGTCTGCATGTAATTTAAACCACCAATGCTTGCCAACAAAACCAAAAACATTCCAGCCCCCACCTACCTGAAGACACTTTTCAAGTCCTGCTTTGAACCACAAGCATGGCTGACTCTCCCACAAGGCCCAAAGGAAGTCATGCATCAAGACTGTTCTCTGCATTGCAACCATATGGAGGAATGAACCTTCCTTAACTGTAACAACAGCTGAGTCTATGGCTGTCTTTAAATAAAATTTGAAGACCTACATTTTTTTGTTACTTTTTACTCTTTACATGTGCTGCAGCATGATTCCAGAAGTAGAACCTCCTTGCTTTGGTGATATCTTTGTGCATTTCCTCAACCAGCTTCCAGCTTCATCAGGTAGCCAACTGGAATGATTTTACAGTCTTGAAGGAGTTCAGCACACACATAATTCCATACAGTATATGTTATTACAGTGGAACTTTGGACTGTGAGTAACTTGGTGTTTTGCGTGACAAGCTAATTGTTTTAAACTAAATAAATTTTAACTTAATAAATGAGCTTGGTTTTGATATACGAGTAGTATGCATACGCTTTGTCTCCCGAGCGTCATGTGATCACAACAACTGAGCCAATGGTTCTTCTCACTTTTGCGCTGTGGGATTGATCACTCGTATAATCAACATCTGTGTACATGTACTGTTTATTATAACATTGTGACCATGTGTGTGTATGCGCGCAAAGCATTTTTTTAATTCTGTGTCTAAGTTTAATAACTGTATTGCAACAACGGTCTGTGTGAAAAAAAAAAGTTAAAAAGGCTGCAGCAGTTGCGGGAGATCAGTCTGTTGTGTGTGTGTGTGTGTGTGTGTGTGTGTGTGTGTGTGTGTCTGTTCGTGCGATGAGAGAGGAGAGGAGGAGGGTGGGGGCTACTGTGTAGGAGGACGACTTTCACACACACTTGCACGCGCGCACAAACACACATACGTCCCAAGTCGTCCTACACTCCTCCTCCTCTCATCTCTCATCTATCTTTAGCCACGGTTCTTTTCATAGCAGGTTAATTTGTTTTATTTTTACTTTATATTTTGTATTAACTTTTTAGATTAATATTTTTGGATTGTGGAATGAATCATCGGAGTTTCCATTATTTTTCCTTGTGATTAAGAGCGCTGAGACTCCCCAGTGTAAAATGCAGACCATGAGGATCGAGAGAAAAACTCACAATTTTTGAGAAAAAACCTTTTGTGTTTAAAAGTTTTGTGTTTAAAACTAAAAAAATCTGTGGGGGGTTTTCTATCAAGGAAGGAAACCTTATATAGACTTTGAAAGGTTGGGCAGACGTCACTTGTTTTGCATTATGCCTGAAGTGGAAGATCTAATCAAACTTTTCCCTTGGATTGAGCAACAAGGAAATACTTGTTATTTTAGCCCAGAATCACCAGATCATCATAAGCATCCGGACTTTGAAGAGACATTCCTTTAAGCTGAACCTATTTAGAAGAAACCATCATACGTCTTGGATGAGGTGACTGCCCTTGTTTATCAGGAACTACAATGACATGGACAGATGCAAGGTTATCTACGATGGAGTATTAGGGCCGAAAGTAATCAGCCACAACCTTGGGGTCATTATTTGTTGTATAAGCTTCTACTCATTCAAAAGAAGGATTGAATCCATTGATACGTCCATTTACGATGTAATACCATACGGCTTCGATTTGTCATAGGATTCCATATGCAAAGAGCATTAAGCCCTTTTGTATTGTAGTGCCAGCGCCTAAGATGTGCTCTACGAAGGTCCACACCATGAGGATCGAATAATTTAATGACATGTGGTATTGTTTCCTGTTGTACCACAAATCCCTTTGTATTGTGTGTTGATGTAACCAGTGATATCCTTGCATCTGTCCATTGCGATGTAGATTCTGATGAACAAAGGCAATCACTGCATCCAAGTCAGTATGGTGTTTTCTTCTAAACACAGTGTATATGCGGTTACCTTCCTTGATAGAAAAAAACCCATAGAGAGTTGAAAATTTTTAAGTTTTAAGTAAGTTTTTTAGGTAAGTTTTGAACTTGGAAATTCCCTGCCCCTTCCCCTTTTTTATCTCATATTGGCCCTCCATTGAAGTTTTGATATATAAGCATGCTCCCGGAATGAATTATGCTTGCAATCCAAGGTTTAACTGTACATAGTTTTGAACATACATTACACACAGTTTAGGTCTGTGTGCGTGGAGTTTGCATGTGCTCCCCATGCTTGGTGGGTTACCTCCAGGTTCTCCAGTTTCATCCCACAGTCCCAAACAATGCAGAGTAGGCTGATTGGCTTTTCCCAATTCCTAATTATTTCCTAGTGCCCCATGTCCCCTGGGACAGGCTCCAGACCTCCCTGTACAGGATAAGTGGTATAAAGCATGAGTAGGTGTGTCTTGTGTCTAAGCTAAATAGATAAAGAACAATAAAACCCACTTGACCTGAAGTAAAGAAGGAAGTAAATGACACAGACAGGATCAGACATGCAACGTCGCATTGCTAGAATAGGACATTTTGCAGTCCATTTAATTTACCTAAAGGCCTCAAATGACAAGAATGATTTTATAATGATGTTGGTGCTAGGGAAAATTGGGAAGAGAGGACAATATTATCCATTATGTTGAGTTTTTATAGATCGGTACATTTATCAGAGAAATAGATTTATTCAGTCACTTGTTACTTTTGCCAATAGGACATCATGTATGAATTCTTTTCCTAATCTTTTGTCCAAAGACCTTGAAAGTGTTGTTGCTAATAAGGACTGTTCGTACCTTCAATCTCACAACAACTTTTGATTCCATTAAACCCTGCACACTTTGGAGCCTCCAGTTTCAATCTATTGTTTGGTCTGAACATAAGGCATATCACGATGTCATTCTGCCCAGGCTACATGAACTTCACATTTCCCTATTGTTTGTATAACATACAGCAATATTCTCACTGGGGACTAAGTCCCCTGTGGGTTAAAGCCTAGAATCACCTCAGATAGAATTTCTTGCTTCCATCCTCACAACACAGCTTTTCATAGATCTTGCTTTTATGTATCTACTGTATGGCTGAATGTCATAACCATGCACCTCCCTGTTCGTAAACATTAGCTATTCATCAGTCAAAAAATAGTGGAACAATGGGTACTACAATGGAATAAACTTTCTGTTTTAATGGTAAGTATCCATACTATCACATCTCAAGTTATCTGCAGTTTACACTGGAGAGTCTCAGCCCTCTTAACCACAAAGGGAAAATGGGAAGCATTTTAATGGCTTCTGCTAGAGATATTTGCATCAAATTTTGGAGGTTATGTACAACGTATGGAGCTATCTTCATAGGCATCAGAATACTACAGACTGGCTCACCCCGGAGTGCTCAGTTCTGTACACATTCATCGCCATCATACTGTACATATTACAAGACTCAATCTCATAGGGACCTCATTAAAGTGCTCCCTGACACCAAACTCGCCCACACAGTTTTTCATCATGGAGCATTGTTCATTAGGAATCCTAACCACCCTGTTTCCCCAGTGTCTAACAGCCATTATATCACCTATGGCTATAGTTGCCTTTCATATGCTGTAACCAAAAACTTTCAACAGCATGTCATCAAGCAGTGGCTAGATCCCAAGTAGTACAGAAAAAGACACAAGAAAGACACAAGTCCTGGGATGATTGAGAATTTTCATCAAAGCTGTCCACTTAAGCGCCCCACGGGAAACAGAAGACTCCACTCACTGGTTAGGAGGCATTGTGGTGCCACATGGGCACAGCGGGACATGATGATCAAAACACATCAACCAGTTTGAACCGCAGGGTTCTCTATCTAGGTTTGAAGTACCTCTTGCATCATTACATAAATAACAAGGGCAGAATGAGGTCAGATGGCTTTCTCCAGGGGGCATGAATATTCCTCAGGTGAGCCAACCAATATTTAGCCACATTGAGAGCAACTCACCTACCAGGACGGCACATCAGATGCAACGGATCAAGACAGTGTGTGTGGTCAGTACATGACATCAGCAAGAAGTGGTTCCAGATCTGAATTATTTAGACAAATACTGTAAGTTGTCTCAAACACTGTTTAAGCCTCTTGCGTGACTAGCTCAGCCAGTGTTTTGGTAGCATATTAAAAAGTCTTTATTAGCATATTAAAAAGACCAAAAGCTATTCTAATATGGATTCTCAACTGTTATTTCATGACTACAGGCAAAATGAATAACAATTTATCAGAAAGTGCTTTTACATATTTCTGTATGCTCATGCCTTTCCCAAGATGATACTTGGCAAAAAGCTTACTACAGAACATGGTACCTGTATATTTAATATTTCTCCTTATTATAATGTTTTAAACAAATATACAATTATATTGACATGGTCATATTCTCTTGGCCGAGAATTTAGCTTATTTCAAACTTTAATCTCTATGATGCAGTGCAACACCATCTGCCATTAGAATAAAACAAATCTTAAGCTTGAAATTTTGGAAATATTTCTTGAAATAATCAGACTGTACTAATCTTTGTTGTATATAAAATAACATGCTCTTTATTTTAGATATTTTAAGGTGTTTTAATTACATTTTTGGCTGTAATCACAAATCACTCATGCATCTGATCCATAGAAGCAATAACAATTACATTACATGGCTGAGAGTGCAAAAGGGTTGGAGAACTGCATGGTTTAGAAATGAGCTCACCTCAAAGAGCATATGACACAGGGAATGATCAACTTGGCCAGTGTTTCTGAACAATTCGTTCTATAGCCAATCGATTGACCTCCAGTGATCCTCATTGACCGATTGACCTCCATTGTTCCATGGAGGTGAACCTGTAGAGCAATATGTGTGTAGTCCCATGTTCTCAAGATGAAACAATTTGTGTGGTGTAATAAAAGTGGATCTAAGGATAAATTAATATACATCAAGGAATTTACCAATTTAAACAATAATTGTTTTAAAATAGTAACAATAAGCAGTAAGGTTTTTAATATAGACTAATCAGCCAATGGTGTAAATATTTGCCAGAATACTACCATGGCTGCTGTGTGTAACTGCAAAGCACAATTCCAATATAATTCCAATTCCATTATACAGTAATGGTGGTTTAAGCAGAGTGTTTATATTATGCAAATTACAGAAAATCGTTACACAGAAGCAAAGAAAATAACAGTAATGACATTAATCACATCTTTGATTCTGGGAATCTTAGACTAAAATACAGGTAATAAAGTTTGATGTCAATATTTATAATGTAATAGTTTATCACACGTCACTAGTACTCTATTTAGGGTTAGGTTAAAATAAGTAAGTAGGTATAAGTGAGTATATTTATAGATAAGTCTGACCTGGCTGCAGCTGTTGTAGGCAACTATGTAGGGTCGCAGGGGTCTGGAGCCTATCCCAGAGAACTTAGGGCACTAGACAAGGTACAGTACACCCTCGATGGCTGACAGCCCATTTCAGGACACAAAAACACAATAACACACTGCTACACTCCATCATAGACTATAGGCATTTTTTTGTTGTTTTTTTGTATTTTGTTATATTAAATTATGAAGTAGTTTGAAATTGGTGTTTGTAATATGCATAGAATGTATAAAAAGGTTTTAATAGATGAGAGCTTGTATCCAAACAGATGAAGCTGAATCATCAGTTGGCTCAAAAATGTACTGTGCAGATTCATTCATACATCATTCAGTGCACTCCAATCTGTGCAATATGTGCTTGTGTCCATGCATCTTTGATGAATAGTACAGCTTCTGATGGTGATTTTCAGTGGATTCTGTGCCCTGTACACTGCAGTGCTTTTCATAAAAAAGAATAATTAGTTGGAAATTAACATATTCAACAATGTAAATAAGTACATGACAAGTGCAGAAACCTTTAGAGAGGCAGATAGTTGAAAAGGGGCACATGGATCAAGATTTTTAAACAACAGCATAAATTCTAACAACTGATATTCAAGCAGAAAAAAAAATCACTATATGATCTTTGTTTATTAACGTAAACGTTTTCGACTAAATGTTATTTCGGCAGGAAAGTAATGCTAGTAATGTAAGTAATGCTTAATTTATTTTTGCTGTTTCTGTGCATCTCTGATCTCTAATGTCTGTTTAGTGTTCAGCTCACCCCCAGTGTTCCTGGAAAAGACTCGTGAAAATAACATGGAAATAACATTACTGTAAATCTAAATTTAGGTTTAGCTTTAATGACAGACTGTCAGACTCTCCAGTGATTCGTAAAGACATTAATCATATAGACTTTTTGTAAATGAATTCAGTAAATAATGAAAGATTAGTTAGTATACACAGATCAGCCATAACATTAAAACCTGAAAACATTAAGCTCAATATTGTGTAGATTTGACCCCTTGGGGCATGACTCCACAAGACCTCTGGGAATGTGCTCTGGTGTCTGGCATTGGGATGGTAGTGACGGATCCTTTGGGTGGTGTGGGCTTAATTGTCCGGTTCATCCATGGATGGTCATATTGAGATCTGAGGAACCTGAGGGCTATATCATCAACCTTGAACTCTTCGCCTGCTAAGCTCCAAACACGGCTCCATGAACTGGATGTTCTAAAATCTTTCTATCATAGCCAGCACTGACATTTTTCAGCAATTTGTGCTGCTTTAGCTCTTCTATGGGATTGGACTAGTTGTGTTAGCTTTTGGTCCCACAGGCATAGATGACCCTGGGTGCCCATGATTCTGTCACCGGTTACGATCCGGTATATAATTGATCATCAATGTTATTCGGTTCACCTTGTGGTGGCCTTAGTGTTGTGGTTAATCGGTTTATGTGACTGTTGCCAGCACTGAATGGAAAGCCTTTCTTATCGATATAATTCTATCTAATACTGTTCAAAATAATAATGAATAAAAAATCTCCTGACACATGCTAGAAAAAAGCTAATGCCCACATTAGCTTGTGATATAGCTGTCTATATGTTAGCTAGTTAAGATGGTGAGATGTGGTGAGAGCATAATATACAGTAAGGCATAGTTGTGAGAATGGGATAAGTTGCATATTGTTCCGAAGCTCCTACAATATGTGGAGATTTTTATTGTAATATCTTCTTTGGATGCATCACGTTACATGGGGGGCACAGGGCATCACATGGCATCAGGTTTTGTTATTTCTTCCAATTTTAAAAAAGTAATAAAACAGGGGCCAATATCAGTTCATTTCATTCACCTTTAACTTGAACAGCTGCTAAGGCAACTTTAGACCTGCCCTCTGCACGTCTCCATAGTACATGACTACTTAAGACTTGACTCATCTCTTGACAATGTATTCATGAGTGTGTAGCTTGCAGGAACTTTGAAAGCTTCAATGACCATTTATGCATAAATATGAGGGAACCCAGTACACCTGCTTAATCATTTATTTATCCAAATCACAAATCATATGGCTGCAGTACAATACATACAATCGGGCAAATAGAGGTAAAGATCATCAGTTAAAGTTCATATGAAACAGCAGAATAGGAAACAATATTCCAATGACATTAACTGTGGGATGCGGGATAACTAGTTTTTTAGAAAGTATTTTAGAAACTGCTGGTCTGAAAAGGATTTTCACACACAAGAGACTTTAACAGTAGCCATTATTGTCAATAGTTAAAGCTGCTACTGTTGGTGGGCTAGGGATTTTTTTCTTGCAACCCAACCGGCCCCCTGCAATCAATTGAGCATCGTTAGTATTCCATAGCCATGTTGCTGAAGCACAAGTACTCTGTTCATGAGAATGAGTCCAGTGTATTTCAGGATTTTCCCAGTCGCCAGATCTGAATTCAATAGAGCATCCTAGAGATATGGAGTACCGGAGGATTTGTAACATCAATACTAACAAAACCCTGGAGGTGCTAGATGACAGTGCTAACCACTAAGCCACCATGCTGCCAACAATATAATTAGTGAGTGTGTATTTGAATAAAATAACTCATAAAGAGGAACTGTAGGGATCTGATTATTTTATTAGGTGTTTTTTCTAGGCACACACACAGACACACACACAGACACACTCACCGGCCACTTCTTGAGGTATACCTTTAAAACATCCCGCAAATTTCTAATCACCCAATCACATGGAAACAACTGAATGCATTTAGACATGTAGACATGGTCAAGATCATCTAATGAGGCTCTAGGGTTTACAGAGAATGGTCTGAAAAAGAGAAAATATCCAGTGTCAGGTCTCTGTGCAAAAATACCTTCAGAGGTCTGCCACAGAACATATCTGAATGCATAACACATCGAACCTTGAAGCAGATGGGCTACAGTAGCAGAAGACTACACTGGGAGACATTCCTGTCAGCTAATAACAGGAAACTGAGCCTAAAATTTGCATGTGCTTACCGAAATTGGACAGTACAGGAATGGAAAAACGTCACCAGGTCTGATAAGTCTTGATTTTCAGTGCAACATTTGAATAGTAGAGCCAGGATTTGGCATAAACAACATGAAAGCATGCATCAATCCTGTCTTGTATCAACAGTTCAGGCTGGCTGTAGTGTAATGATGTAAGGGATATTTTCTTGGCACATTTCGGGCCCTTCAGTACAGATTAAGCATTGTTTAAATGCCACAGCCTACCTGAGTATTGCTCCTGACAGTGTCCATCCCTTTATAACCCACATGCCGTAAAATAAATAATCTCAAACAGGTTTCTTGAACATGACAGTGAGTACTTAAATGGCCTTCACGGTCACCAGATCTCAATCCAGAATAGCATCTTTGGGATGTGTTGCAATGGGAAATGGATTCATGTTATCATGGATGTGCAGCTGACAAATCTGCAGCAACTGCATGATGCTATCATGTCAGTATGGACCAAATCTCAAAGGAATGTTTCCAGCTCCTTGTACAAATCTATGCCATGAAGAATGATAGCGGTTTTGAAGGCAAAATTACTAGCCTACCTAGTGTACCTAATGAAGTGGCTGGTGAGTGTACGGTGGGTCCAAAAGAACAAACAAACAAAATTACTTGTCAGATGTGTACCTGTTTCATCTGTGATGTCTGTTTTGTAGCTGCATCCAGCTGTTATCAAACACCTGTCTGATTGCAATATCTCAGTTATTTACACAGGCTAATAATTTAATGGATAAGAAAATCTATTTGCTCCTACATGATGAAGTTTTTCACAGCTACCCACAGAGGAGAACAGATTAGTGTTTTATTTGCTGCAGGATTAGCTTGGATCAGCTGCTCTGGAGTTAGCAAAGACTACACAATAGTGCTTCAGCACTCTGCCATAAACTAACCAGTTAATTGCAAACATAATTTTATAAAACATCTAATTACGTAATGGTTTATACACCATTGGCATGTTCATCTGGCCATTACATACAGGTTGAGAAAGAGCCTAAGTTTAGTTGGCATCTAGACAACACCATTTACATGATTGCCAAACTGCCATGCAAAAGACAATAAAAAAATACATGCACAATATGTGGGAAGCTCCTGGCAGTTTTGTTTTTATTCAAAATAGACAGCTGCCACACTGACTGGCATTAGGTCTGTGTTTAAAACTGTGTGATAGTGCCATCTGCCTGGACCAACTGGACCAAATGTTTTTATTTTATCCTTCTCTCTGAACTTTTTTTTTTCCAGACCAGTCTGACCAGCTACTAACTACCCAAAGTCAGAGCTGATCAAACTGGTAGACCATTTTTACCAGCTGGTAATTTGTTTTCCAGTTTGCTTATTGCTGACCAAAGTGACTGAAAATAGCTGATATTTTCGACCTTCCCAGTTTCCTTTCTGCCAGGACTTACCAGCTGGTAAAGATTGTCCACCAGTTTGCCTTGTGTTTCTGGCACCTGGAAGCTCATCAGACTAAACTTGGGTTTCTGAGAAGTGTTTAGTCCAAATCCCAGAACTACAGGAGTGCACCATGACCCACATCCTTCTACTCCACATTAGTTTGTGTGTGTGTGTGTGTGCTGGATTCTTGTCTAAGATTTAAGTTGCACTAGAGAAACCCGTCTGTAAATTCGTGCAAAGTTGAAAAGATGGACTGTAAACGTGGGAAACTTCTGCGTAAAGAATGTCGGGATTATTGCAGCGTCACGCGCAGAAATCATGCGTGAGATTTCCACAGACAGCTGCAGATTTCCGTTAGGCTCTCTCGAACAGTGCGCTCTGTCGCCCTCCACCGGGAACGCGTGCGCCGTGATCACGTGACCCGGACGCCACGGCACAGGCGGTGAGACGTCGCTGTAGCTGAGGCGCTCCTCTGTTCTCCGCCGCAAATCACTGGCGTTCGCAGCATCCTGATTAACCGGAGCCGCGTCTCCTCTTCTCTTTCTCGTGGCCAATGCACGAGCCAGTAACAATTTAGAGCGCGTGGCGTCTCGAGTCGGATGCTCGCTCACACACACATGCTGCCCGTTTGGGCTCTGAGAACGACTCGAGTGTGAGAATCGGATCCGGGGAGGAGACCGAATGGCGGAGCGTGATGCATTACCGCTGCCGCTGGACATCCGAGCGCGGATCGCCGAGTTGGAGCTGGAGCTGTCGGAAGGTGAGTCTCCCGGTGCAGTAGGCCTCGTGACGGCGTTTTCGGTGCTTCTGGGATGAGGGTGAGGCAAAGCCAGACTAAACACACACGCGTAACGTCTTTAAACGAACACGGGCCTCGTTCTGCGTGTTTACATTCGCGGTATAGTGCTCGCTCGTGCACGCGCAGATGGGGAAGGAAAAAAAAAAAGAACGGAACGAAGCGCGCGACCTTGAATGACACCGAGTGGGCCTTAACGGTTCTGCCGTGTTCGTACCGGAGTCAGAACCGGATACTGAGATTTGTGCGAATTCTGACACACACACACAAACACTCTAAAAAACACTCAGCCCTCCTCTCTTACATCCAGACACACAGTACGCTGTCTGAATGTGAATGTTTTCCCTGTGTGTGTGTGTGTGTGTGTGTGAGTAACGGGGTTTGTTTTGCTCACTCTTTAACGGCTGTGGTGTCCTCGCGCTCTGACCTGTACAGTGGATGGACAGGACACAGGTTTGTGTTCCTAATATAACACACACACACACACGGTGCCTCTCTGACCTGCTTCCTGTTCAGGGCGGCACGATATACCGTTTTCTTATCGTTATCATGATTAACTTTGGGAATGTGACGCAGTGTATTATGGGTGATGGGCCATTTCGGTCAAGGTTAGTTAGAAATCTAGACAGAGATGCAGAGAGCTAGGAGAGAAGAGATAACGCAAAGTCATCATTGTGTGTCATCTGTTCTGTGATATAAGCCGTTCAGTTATCGAAATCAAGTTAGTTATTAATCACGATTTTTTGTGTGGCGACTTACGTATCACCACACCGAGTCCAAAATAATTTTTTGTAAAAACTGTTTTTAGATTTATAATAGAGATAAACTGGTCAATCGGCCAGTGACCAGAATAGGCTGGTTTTCGGTTTGATTGGCCATGATGGTGATTTAGTCGATCAGCCTCAAATCTAACCGGATCTGTACCGAGCACAGAAGCTTCCGAGTGGTGCAACAGAAACAGATTATGGCATTACGTTATCAAAAATCATGCTTGTTAAAGGCTTCCGATCTTTCTTTTTCATGCTTACACAAGTCTCAAAAACACCAATCGCTAATTAGTCGAAAATGGTGAAAGCACTGTGTGCCCGCATTAGAAGCCGCACAGACCCGCGTTCTCACTGTCGAGTTGAATTTTGTGACTTTGAATGGAATTGAGGCAGTATGATCAGAATGACAGAGTGATAAGTAAAATTGTAAAAAAAAATTGTTAACTCAAATGTTAAATTCTTTAATTTATAGGTATTTTGTATTGTTTAAATGCTGCACTTGGCTTTTAATTGAGAAAACTAATGCAATAAGGAATGGGTTAAATTTAATCAATCTTAATACTTAAAATTGAAACAAATGTAATATCGGATCGTGATAGTTATAAAATTGTGATACTTATAGAATTGCAGATTTAATTGAATCAGACCCTAGGTATCATGATATCGTATCGGGAGGTGACCGATGATTCCCATCCCTATAAGCGGTCTAGATATAAGGAGACGCTTACGGCTCTTGAATATAGTTTTTAACCAAAGAACTATTATTAGTTGCTACCTCGATCCTGAGGTCAGGTTATGTGCACAGTTTCACATGTTCCCTCTGCATCCACATTGGGTTTCCTCATACATAGGTGTAAACGTGTTTATGCACAGTGATGGACTGATGTATTGTTGCTTTGTGTCTACATTTCTGGGAAGCAGCACTGATGTATACGCAATACATAAACGCGGAACATTTTTTTAATGTATCAGAACCGATGTAGTTACATACAGAGATGATTTCATCTTTTAGCGCAACTATTCTCCTGAGCCGATTCCAGTAGGTTTCACATGACCCCAAAGAAAAAAGTCGAGTGGTATTTGGTTTGATAGGTCTGGTTCTATTCAATCTTTGATTTTTTTTGTTTCAATGCCATATCTGAAAGAAGAAAAATATGAGGAAAATGCCTGTGGATTCCCAGTTTTGGACCTTTATACACGCACTTGCGCACAGATGCGCTATAAACAACATGTATCCATTGATGAGCCATAACATTAAAACAGGTGAAGTGAATAACACTGATTCTCATTACAATGGATGTTATAAAGAGTATGGATTTTACACCTGACTTAAAAGATATAGCAGATATAAGTTTCTCATAGACACTGCACTGCCTTGTCCTTGAGATGATGCCTAATCCTGCCCTCCTTCTTATAATTGGCCATGTTATGATTGGCCAGTTAGGCTGTCAATCAAGGTGAAGGTGGGTTTTTTTTTTCTTCTTTTTTTTTCTTTGTGTTATCTGTCAACTGTTAACTCTAATTTAACTGTTAGTGGTGTTAAATTTAACTAAGTGGTCTATGGGCACACGTGAGGACACGCATCTGACTCTGTTGCTCCCGACCAAAGAGAAATGTTCTTGCTGGTGGTTTTAGCCCCCCATGTGGTGCTCATTCTCAATGAAAGGTCTCTGTGTTTGATCGATTTGAGCAACCGTAAACACAAACCATAGCCATTTTTTGAGCTTGTAATAGTGCCCCCTTATGTAAAATTACTTCCTGACATGATATCATGTGCAAACCACCTGTTAGGCACCAAGTGAGTAGACAGTTTTCTAAGCTGATGTGATGGAAACAGGGAAAATAGGCAAGACTAAGAGTCTGAGTAAGGAAAGGTGTCAGAACACGCAGCTTGCTGCATACAGGGCTGTGTAGCTTTCGACCAGTCAGAGTGCCCATGAACTATGAACTGAAGAAAGGACTGGTCTGGTGAATTTGAACGTTATTATATTTTGTTTTTTACCCAGTGTATGAAAATACAAGTAAAGTATGATTTTTTTGTCATTCTATATGTGTGTGTGTGTGTGTGTGTATATATATATATATATATATGTATGTGTGTGTGTGTGTGTGTGTGTGTTTGTGTGTATATTTTTTTGTGTGCATAAAATCATATGATGCCTTTAGGGGGGTTTTCACAGACTGGGTCACATATGAGGTGTTCAAGTCAAACCGTGAATTTCTAATGACTGGAGGCATAAAACAATCGACATTTAAATAAGACTTCAAGCACATTATGGTGCTGAGACTTTTATCCACAGTAACACATCCGTGAATGACAGTCCTGGCCTGATGCAGTTGTTCCCATGTACATTTAGCGAGTAAAACGTCTGATCCTTGAAAATCGCCATATAACTTGCAGAAGAGACGCATCTGTCTGTGAATGATTGTGTCTGTACAGTTTAGTTCCCACAAACACTACTTGCACCTTACAGAAACTCAGTTGAGAGTTATTTCTACATCCCTGTATATTCCTGACATCGCTCCAATCCATATCCACATGTTTGGGCCATTAAAAGGAGTTCCCGGGGGGCCAGTGTTTCAGACATGAAGCAGACAGTCTCCGATGTAGTGAGAGAATTTTCTGCCTTGATGGTATCCAGGCACTAGTGATACTCCGGGATAAGTGCATTAGTGTAGCAGGGGATTAAATTATAATATATTATCTCATATATTATATATCTCATAATTATGTTATGTAATTCTGGGCATTGGTGGTTCAGTGGTATGGTTGATGGCTCGCCTACCATGTGGAAAGCCCGGGTTCAATCCCAACCCAATGCCTAAACCCCAGCCACTGGATGCAGTGCCGGTCCCAAGCCTGCATAAAATCAGAGGGTTGTGTCAGTAAGGGCTGTGCCAAGTTGTGTGTTATTGGATGGTCCACTGTGGCAGCCCCTCGACGGGAGCAGCCGAAGGCCAAAAATATTTTTTTTTATGTTTTGTTATTTTGCACAATCAGAATAAGGGTTTGACTTGAAA
>JAAGKR010009563.1:0-20135 GCA_011419295.1 Clarias macrocephalus | reverse complement strand
TGTGTGACTGTTTCATATATGTGTATGCAAGTGTTTCACTTGTGTGTGCATGAGTGAAGTTTGATTTAAGCCCTATACGGCGCCTCATAATTTAGGGCATCTCTTTTCATCATTATGAACATAATATGAAGCACATATACGCAGATTCATCATAAAATATTATTATTGTAAAACAAAATAAAATTCATGTTCATGTTTGTCATCAACAAACCCTTTGGCATAAACTGGCATGTATGGACCCACCACCAAACCTGCTAGCAAGCATACAGGCCCTACTGGGAGACTTCTTCTGAAAAAAAACTGCACTGGCTACCACAAAGTCTTCTTCACGCGTGCTGTAAGGAAACCTTGTGCTCAGTAGAAGATGATGAAATCATCTTTGCTGAATATTTTAAACAAAAAAAAAGCACAATAACTATGTATGTTTAAAAAAAAAAGAACTATAATGTCTTAAAATGTCTTATTTATTTAATTATTTATTTATCTATTTTTAATCAATTATTTATAAACTCAATGCTTATTCCATTTATACAACAAAATTTGTAAAATAAAGGGTTGTAAAAAGTCTCTCCCTCTCTCCTTTACCTCTCTCTGTCTCTCTGTTGAGCTATACATGTTCGCTCCTGAGTTGCCAGTGATCCAGACCCCTCTGCCCTATGGACCCGTCTAACCCGTCCTGGAGTCCTGCTTCTGGTTGGAGATCTCATCGCATGGATGCCCCGTGTGGTCTGTCTGCGATGCGTGTGTTGTCTGGGGATGGTTCCACTTTTCTATGAAGACTGTCCTGTCCTCGATTGATGCAGACAGCTGTTCTCTGGGGACCTGTGACTTCAGTTGTTCGATAGCTCAGGACTGGAATCTCCTACAGTCTACCTGAGCCTCCAGGAACAAACTGGACTCCTTTTAATTTAATTTAAACACATCTCCTGTTATACTGAACTTCCAGTCTTACACATTATTATGCTGATCAATACCTGCTATCCGTTATCACCCAGAGGAGGATGGGTTCCATGTTGAGTCTGGTTCCTCTCAAGGTTTCTTCCTATTACCATCTCAGGGAGTTTTTCCTTGTCACCATTGCTTTTTACCATTTTTTACCAAATGTTTTACCATTTGCGGCTTGCTCATCAGGGACAATCAGGGAGAGTCTTATCATTTTGATGCATACACATTCAAATTTTATACAAACTTAATTCTTTTGATTGTGTAAAGCTGCTTTGCGACAATGTCAAATAAAATTGAATTGAATTGAAAATGCTTCAGCTCCCCTGTGACAAAGAATGCTACAGGAAGTATTTTTCTGCCAACTGCAATTAGACTTTACAATAACTCTGCTTTGTGTCAAGTGAGGGATCTCCTACTTCGACATCACAATAAATATGCTCATAAACATTCTGTTTTCATTGTGCTATGGTCACATCCTTCATTCATTACATCCTCCTTTTATTAATATTTGCTGGTTACATACTTGCTGGTTCATTTTCTACTTGCTGGTGCACGTTTAAATACATTTTCATTCCCATGCAGCTCATTAATCCTTCAGAGAATATACAAGTATATAGTCATAGTCAATATAACGCCACATAGTGGTAAAGCCAGAAAATGCACATCCCTAATGTTGTTGCTGCGAGAAAAAAAATCTACATACTGCTGTTGCAGTATATAGAAAATAAATCAAAATGTACTTTTGACAAGACTTTTGATTAATTATATAAATACACACACACACACACACACACACACACACACACACACACACACACACACACACACAATATCATTGAATTTTTATTTTATTTTAGTAATTCAGTGCAAAAAGTCAAATTGATTATATAGATTAATTACACACAAGCAGATATATAAGTGTTTATTTAGGCATACAGCTAATGAAAACCCAACATTCCAGAAAAAAAAAGATTTTGAACATGAAAAGTTTGAACATGTACAGTACTTGGGCAGGCCTCCCTTTGCATAAATTACTGCAATGCAGTGTAGCATGGAGGTGATCAGTCTGTGGCACTGCTGAGGTTTTATGGAAGCCCAGGTTTCTCTGAGGATGCTCTGATAGCAGTCTTCAGCACTTCTGCGCAGGTCATCCATCTGATGAGATATTGAACCAGAAGTGGGGCACCAGGATGAGTCAGACAGGTCCAGAGGGCAGAGGGGGTCTGGATTACTGGCAGCTCTGGAACGACATGTGTAGCTCGACAATGAGAAAGAGAGGGAGAGCAGAAGAGAAGAGTTAACATTTAGGTAAATCACAGTCACATAATGTATATTTACTGTAAAGTGCAAGCAGGGACCCCGACAGGACTATGACAGCATACGTAACTAAAAGGGAGGAGCCAGAAGGAAACACAGACATGAGGGGGAACTGAGATGTAAAGCGACCAATCACCTCACCGTCAACAAACCTGAGTGATCAATGAGGGTGGGGAAGACAGCATCTAAACATACCAGTTCACCATAATACTCTACATCCATGAGTCCCCCAGATCTGCTCCTTTATCTAAGGCTAAGGCTAAAAATGCTTGGCTAAATAAATAGATTTTTAGACTAGACTTAAACACTGAGCCTGTCTGAGTCCCGAACACTATTTGGAAGACTAACTTTGGGGCTTTGTAAGAAAAAGCTCTGCCCCCTGCTATAGTTTTCATAATACGCGGTACTGACAAGCAGCCTGCATCCTTTGATCGAAGTAGACGTGGCGGATCATAAGACACAAAGACCATTTAATGCTTTATATGTCAATAGTAGTATTTTAAAATGAATATGAAATTTCACAGGGAGCCAATGCAGTGTAGATAAGATAGGGGTGCTCATATCTTCTGGTTCTAGTGAGGACTCTCGCTACAACATTCTGAACTAAGTGAAGTTTATGCACCTAGTTGAACAACCAGACAGTCCAACCTAGAGGTGATAAAGATTTTTA
The DNA here is from genome assembly GCA_011419295.1 of Clarias macrocephalus. Taxonomy (NCBI): domain Eukaryota; kingdom Metazoa; phylum Chordata; class Actinopteri; order Siluriformes; family Clariidae; genus Clarias; species Clarias macrocephalus. The sequence goes on along the minus strand of JAAGKR010009563.1, from coordinate 17,203 downwards.
AAAAAATGAACTAACCTTTCTGCATTGATTAGTGACAATATATTCCTTATCTTGGCAATATTTCTGCGGTGAACAAATGCTATCCTGGTAATATTATCCACATGAGCTTCAAATGAAAGACTAGAATCAATAATCACACATAGGTCTTTTACTGTTGCACTTGATGGAACAGAAAGGCCATCTAAAGTTACAGTGTGATCAGAAAGCCTACTTCTAGCAACTTGTGGTCCTATGAATAGAACTTCTGTCTTATCAGGATTAAACAGAAGAAAATTAATTAACATCCAATCTCTTATGTCCTGCACACACTGTTCAATTTTAGCAAACTGGTTTATATCATCTGGTTTTGCTGAGACATATAATTGTATGTCATCAGCATAACAATGAAAACTAATACCATGTTTACGAATTATGTTGCCCAGAGGAAGCATGTAAAGGGAAAAAAAGCAGTGGGCCTAAAACCGAACCCTGTGGAACACCAAACTCCACTTGAGAACATGAGGAATGGTCACCATCTAAATCTACAAACTGGGAGTATCCCATCACAGTTTAGAAGTGAAGACTTCATGAACTTCTTCAATGAAAAAATTTATAGTATCAGGAAGAAAATAATGGAAATTCTCATGATCCAGTCCAGTCTAAAGCTTCACAATTAGGTTTTCAGTGCTTTACAGGTGCAGGACAGGAAGAGCTGTATAAACTTATCTAATCTTAGCTAAATCAACAACATGCTTGCTGGATCCAATCCCAACCAGATTTTTAAAAGAAGTGATAAATATAGCTGGAGCGCCCCTTCTAAACATTATCAACTCTTCATTATATCTAGGTAATGTCCCTAAGCCTTTCAAGTTGGCAGTTATTTAGCCCCTTCTTAAAAAATCTAATTTAGACCCAAATGATATAACAAATTACAGACCAATTTCAAACCTTCCGTTTATATCAAAGATATTAGAAAAGGTACTATCAGCCCAAATATGCACATTCTTGCAGGAAAACAATATCCTTGAAGAATTTCAGTCAGGTTTCAGGCCCCATCATAGTACAGAAACTGCACTAGTTAAAATGGCAAATGACTTGTTTTTAGCTTCGGACCAAGGCTGCATCTCAATTTCTTATCTCAATCTTAGCGTTACATTCAACACTATAGATCATAACATTGTCATAGATCACTTACAAAATCACATTGGTATTCAGGGACAGGCGTTAAAATGGTTTAGATCCTACCTGTCTGTTCGATTCCATTTTGTAGATCTGAACTGAGAACAGTCTGGTGTAGTGCCAGTGAAATACCACAAGGGGGTACCACAAGGGTAGTTTTAGGACCTCTGCTGTTCTCCATATACATGCTTCCCTTGGGTAACATCAGTAGAAGACATGGGATTAGTTTCCATTGTTATGCTGATGATAACCAGTTATACATCTCCACAAAACCAGACGAAATACCCAAATTGTCTAGACTAAGTGAGTGTTTTCAGGATATAAAGGATTGGATGACCGATAATTTTGTTTTACTAAATTCAGATAAGACAGAGATATTACTTATTGGACCAAAAACCAGTACACACCAGCTCTCACAATTCAGCTTGCATTTAGAAGGATGTACTGTTACCACCAGCTTGACAGTGAAAGACCTGGGTGTAATATTAGACAGTAACTTATCCTTTGAAAATCATATCTCTAACATCATAAAAACAGGCTTTTCCAACTTAAAAATATTGCCAAGCTTAGGAACATTTTATCTGTATCTGATGCAGAAAAGCTGGATCATGCATTCATGACCTCCAGACTGGACTACTGTAATGCATTACTGGGTGGCTGTCCTGCATCCTCAATTAACAAGCTACAGTTAGTCCAAAATGCAGCTGCCAGTATTCTCACTAGATCCAGAAAATATGATCATATAACCCCAATATTATCATCCCTGCAGTCTTCTGATACGTTACAATCCACCATGCTCCTTAAGATCAGAAAACTCTGGACTTCTGGTAGTTCCCAGAATATCAAAATCTACAAAAGGATTTTCCCAATTTAAAAGTAGACACAAGATGCATCTCTTTAATCTGCCATACACATAATTGATTTCTTTACCTCATACTCCAGTACTGTACATCTATCCATGAATCTTTTCACCTGCTCTTTATTTTTCCACCCATACTGAGGCATCTGGAGATTGTTCCAGCTTCAGTAGACCGAGGTTCCTGAGGCATCCAGAGAAGGACCTGCTCCAGCTGGATTCTTCTTCATGTTGGTTTGGATCTACACATGCTGCTCCTGAGCTCCCAGTGATCCAGAGCCCATCTGCCCCCTGCACCTGCTGACTCATCTCTGTGTACTGAACTGGACTTTTTGTTTATTTAAATAACTTCTGTTATATTGAACTTTCAGCTGCATAACACACATGATGTTATACAATTTCTGCTCTCCGTTATCACCCAGATGAGGATGGGTTCCCTGTTGAATCTGGTTCCTCTCAAGGTTTCTTCCTATTACCATCTCAAGGAGTTTTTTCTTGCCACTGTCGCCGTCACCCTTGGCTTGCTCATCAGGGACAATCTCATTATCTAGACACATTTTTCTTACACATATATAAACTTCCATTTCTGTGAAGCTGCTTTGAGACAATGACCAGTGTTAAAAGCGCTATAGAAATAAAATTGAATTGAATTGAATTGATAATGATCAGTCAAATAGGATCTGAGCCACAAGAGGGCAGTTCCCTTAATTCCTACTACCTTTTCTAATCTGTGAAGGAGAATACTATGATCAATGGTGTCAAAAGCTGCACTGAGGTCCAGTAACACAAGTATAGTGACGCAACCCTGATCAGAGGCCCATAGGAGGTCATTTACTACTTTAACGAGTGCTGTCTCTGTGCTGTGATGAGGCCTAATTCCTGACTGATACAGTTCATGTATGCTATTTCTGTGTAGATGTGAACATAGCTGCTGTGATACTACCTTTTCCAAAATCTTGGAGATAAAGGGGAGGTTTGATTTCGGCCTGTAATTAGAAAGCAGACAGGGGTCAAGGTCAGGTTTCTTGATTAGCGGTTTAATAACGGCTAATTTAAAGGATTTGGTGACAAACCCACTACTGAGTGAACAGTTAATTACAGGGGTTCTATTATTGCTGGTACTATCTGTTTGAGAAAATGTGTCGGTATAGGATCTAATATACAGGTTGACGATTTTGAAGAAGAGATGAGTGAAATTAGTTCCCTCGCTTCAAGGGGAGTAAAGTGTTCTAAGTTCTGATGTGATGTGGTTAGATCATCTGAATTACTTAAATTGTCTGGTTTCAAAGCCTGAATTTTTTGCCTAGTGTTTATGATTTTGTTATTGAAAAAGTTTGTTAAATAAAAATCTCAGGTTGTTTTTGTTATTTTCTATAAGAGTGGAGAGATACGTTGATCTAGCATCACTGAGAGCTTTTTTATAGTTCAGGTTGCTTCTCCTGCCAAGCTATTTTGAATACTAACAATTTAGTTTGGCACCATTTACGTTCAAATTTTCGAGCGGTTTGTTTTAAAGCGCACGTGTGGTCATTATACCAAGGAGCGAGTTTCTTATCTCTAATCATTTTCCTTTTAACTGGAGCTACATTATCTAAGCTATAACGAAGTGCTGACTCTAGATATTCATTCGCCTGTTCGAGTTCTGTGAAGTCAGATGGCGATCCAATCAAAGTTGGTAACTCTGGGAGATTATTGATAAAGCTCTGTGCGGTATTTGATGTAAATGTATGTTTAAGGTGGTAGCACGGTGCTGTGCATACATTATTAAGTCAAGTCAAGTCAAGTCAATTTTATTTATATAGCGCTTTTAACAATTGAGATTGTTGCAAAGCAGCTTTAAAAAAAGAAGTAAGTTTGTATGCAATGTGTATGAATGAAAATGATCAGATTGTCCCTGATGAACGAGCCGAGGGCGACGGTGGCAAGGAAAAACTCCCTGAGATGGTAATAGGAAGAAACCTTGAGAGGAACCAGACTCAACAGGGAACCCATCCTCATCTGGGTGATAACGGATAGCAGGGATTGATCAACTTAATAATGTGTACTGGAAGTTCAGTGTAACAGGAGATGTGTTAAAATGAAAAGGAGTCCAGTTTGTTCCTGGAGGCTCAGGTAGACTGTAGGAGATTCCAGTCCAACTTATCGAACAACTGAAGTCACAGGTCCCCACAGCATCAATTGATGATAGGACAGTCTTAATGGAAACCATCCCCAGCCTACTAAGTGAACATACAGTATGTATATAAATTTTTGCACACTTTAAAGATTGTTTAAAATAATGTTTATGCATATGCCTCTTTGTTTATTGAGCCATGAGGAGAAACACAGGAAACTCCCATGTTCAGGGGTCAATGAGTGTGTCAAAGTGTGGATTTTGGTGAAGCTGTAAAACTGTCTGCTTTGTTTACCAGATCGCCTATTTACACCATTGTTTTTGCATTTTATTCGAGACATTTGGTCTCCGCATGGTTTCAGGCACAGCAAACTTTGTGTCTCTGGTTAAGTTTCCCATGGCTTCATAAAGCTTGCTTTGTTTGTGGATCAGATAAGATTATCAGGATGGCACCATTTGCTTTGGAGATGGGGTTCTGTTCTGTGTGCATCGAGCAGACCTGAAACCTCTATGAAAACTAGTTTATATGGCGGTTAGTTTGCTTAGTAACCTCTATGTCTACCAATTAACAACAAAAACAAAAACAATATTCTAGTACCCATCAAAAAACACATTCTAAACCATGTTGTGCACCTGTGATAAACATTTCCTAATCAGAACAATAGGTAACATCTACTGGGAAAGGACAAACCATTCCCGGTGTCAAACTCTGTAAAGATCAGCACTTGAATAAACCAGCCCTCACCTAAAGGTTAGTCCTTGGAAATGTACCCCTGGGGTCATCTCTCCCTCTCTTAAAGAACAAAGAAATGCAGCTGCACAGTACTTGAGGTAACAAATCTCACAATTAGAGGTAGTCCTTTTATTGTTTTTATTGTTTTAATATTGCAAGCAGTTAGAACTAGGAAATTAAAGCAATATATGATATACAAGGATAACTAAGCAGTATGGTTAAAAGGAAAAAAAAGGAGCACAAGGACCTGTGAACTTAAAATTTGAACCATGCCTAAGGACAACATCGTAGTACACACAGAACTCATTTTATACCTGGTTCTGTGACTCATGTTCTAATAGCAATGTCCTACCATCCAATTAACAGGTTCCAACCTTATAAGGTTACAACTGATGAGCTGAGATATTCTCTACAATAGGTCTGAATTGTTTTAACTTCATCATCATAATACATAACATGATAGTTTGTAAGACAAAGGACAAAGCATTTTCTTTAGAGATGCAGTAACTGCTGACCCTGCATCTCACAGCACATTCCAAGTGTGAACAACATTTCCAATAACTTTTGCCTCAAGTTCCGCAGCATCCCAAGCACTAACTGCTACTTTTTTCACAGACGTTGCAGTGATGTGTAACATCTGCCAAATGCAAATGTTAATAATTTTCCTATTATTGGAACTGGAGACCACATCGATCAGAACATATTATATTAAGTTGCTAACAATTAATTTCAATTACAATTCATTTATACTGTGCTTTTAACAATGTCCATTGTCACAAGAACATTTACAAAATAAATAAAAAAAGGAATTAAATTTTCTCAAGTGTGAAAATATATGTATATTATAAATCCTCAATTTGTCCCCATCATTACCTGTTATTTATTCATTTATTCATTTATTCATTTATTTATTTATTTATTTCATTTATTTATTTTCAGTTTGGAGATCTGGCTTTTCATCTGAGTATTAGCTTTTTTTTATTTATTTATTTTTTTTATTCCAGCTACTTTTATCTTACTTATAACTAAACAAGCATTCCAGCTGTATCCCTGCCCCAAAAATCTCAAACAAGCCCATCCTGAAACTCTGATTCTGTTAAAGTACTAATTGGGAAAGATAAATATTTCACAATCATGTGTCCTCAAATTAAATGTGATTAATACATTACACAATTTTCTCTACTCAAGATTTAAAGATTACAAGACCCTGGAATATTACTCACAACTACAGGATTATGTTTGTTTTGTTTGTGAAACACCACTCCATCTGGCTGCTTTCTCCATTTCACAGTGATGTTCCCAGTTCCATGATCCTCCAGTTTCTGCTGGATCTAAAAAACAGCACATTATTTTAGTCACTAAATTATGTAGACTGATTTGTAAAAATGCTGCAGTATATAAACTGTATTAGGATTACAGTACACTCTGACATTGTCCGTTTGATTAAGACTTAGGGTCTGCCTGCAGTAATGAGGAGGTGAGTGAAGATGAGACCCACCTTTTCAAAGAAGGCTGCCATTACTGCAGGATCAATTACATCTTGACTGGAATTGACCTTAACTCTAATGATCTGCTGTTGTTTTGGGAATTCTGAAGGCAGAAATGCATATGCACATAGAAACAGATACACAAACTTGATACTACATTAAAAAAATCAACTTAATTACCCTAAATATGAGACTAAATTTAATGTCAACTCACCGTAACAGTAGAAAGGCATTTTGTCTGAACACTGGGCTACGTTTGCCTGATTGTTAGAAAAATAGCCACAACTTTTATTCTGCAAGTAATCATTATTATTTGATGGCATCCATGTAATCAAGGACACATCTGTGGTTTGATCCGACCATTTCCAAGGGTCTCTGCCAAGGCCAAACCAAATTAAATCTGTAGACATTCCCCCTATAAATGAGTTATCTGCTGTGTTTTTGATGCTGGCCAGGTCTGTGTAATGCAGCCTACAGTAGCTCTGAGCATCATACCATGACAAATAAAACGAGAAAAAAATGAAGCTGTCATTGCCAGTCTTTGTATCTGTGAGAATAAAAAAAAAAAACACATGATTTAAAACTACACAAATGGAATACTCAAGCTAAATTCTCAGTAAAAGTTATAGTGTATGCAGGACTTTAATATACATGGATGACCACAGCCAAGACTGTAAATCAAAGGCAATTCAAGACCTTGACAATGTCAGAAGCGTCTCACCTAGGCTAAGGAGAAAAAGAACTGGACCGTTGCTCAGTGTTCCTCTTTGGAAGGTAAATTTATGCATTTTTATTAAATCCAGGTCTCAGTTTCTATACCAGGGGTACTAAATAAAAATTTATTCGAGCTGAGGTCTAAATTTCATCTTTGTGTTAGGATTCAGATCTCCAAGATACATGCAGTCATTGTAAGCCTATAAAATGATCCATTAAAATTTTTTTAATTGTCAATTTTCAGTAACTATGTTAAACGTGGACATGTATGTTGATGGCCATGTATGCTTTCTTGTATAAGTAGGGAATACACACAACAATCTTCAAATCTTCAAATCTTTAATGAATCTTCATCTGCACACTGCTGGGCTGTAAATAAATGTGAAAGGCCTCTGGTTGCTCTGTCAGTTTGGGTATTTGACAAGCCTTCAACTCAGATTGACGAGGATACTTTTGACTTGGTTTCGCAACATACAAAACAAACTCATTTTAAACTTTCTGCAGGAAGAAGAAACATAAATTGATCTGTCCGTTCATCAATGAGATTCTGTTTTTATAGTGTTTTTTCCTTGTATTAAAGTAAGCCATGCTGTGTCGCGCTTTCAGTCCTGTTTCTTCCACATACAGTTTACTGCCTGACTCTGTATAAACAATCACATTGATTGGCTCTGTTAAATGATGTGTATAACCACACTCACATCGATGGAAAAAGTGCTACATTATTGGTAATGATTGATAATGTTATTGATCCAGATAGAACTGTCATTCTATCCTGATCTGTACTTTGGCCCACCATTTAGTAACACCAGTGACACCAAGTTTCTTGAAAATTATGATTTGGGGTACCTTGTAATCTACTGTTGCTTGATTGGCCAAGCCAACTCACCTTGCCTGATTCTCAATTGCATATTGTCAAGACTCTTGACAATATGCAATTGAGAATCAGGTAAGGTGGGTTTGTGGTATATTGTTGGGTTATATAGACAAGCTAAAGGCTGATATCAAAGCAAACTGGTCTTAAATAACACCTTAGCAGTACCACAGACTGATCACCTCCATGTCATTGTGCATTGGCACAATACTAGAGCCACAACCAGGTTAAGCTATGCTTGTGCTAGTTATGCTAGTTTACCCATGTATTCATTCTCTTCCTTTATGCCTGTTTCCCACCCATCTTACCAGGCCTGTCACACAGTTATATTTATTTATATATAACAAACTAGTTACACAAGTATGACAAAATAAACTAGTATGACAAAATAGTTAATATAAAACAACATGCTGGTACTCACCATCAAAACAAACAAAATAAAATGACCAGGAACATGGTGCATCATGCCATCCCCCTCGACCGTTCATGACACACTGTTCATTTCCACACAAGTCGTCAGGTTCTGTGCCCACCCATCCTGTATAACTTCCCAGAGGCTCGTTCCTAAAGGACCAGTGCCAGCTGTTGATGTTAGTGTACAGTCCAATCCAAGCACGGGAACTGAATTTTTGTAACTGTGTTTCATTCTGAATTTGGGCCATGTCATCATTATTTTCAATGGTAGCCAGGTCAACGTATGTGGCTCGGCAGTAAGCCTGAGCATCATCCCATGTCTTTCCCTGCTGGATCAGATGGTACTTTCGACGGATAGACAGAATGAGGGGAAGGGCTCCTGTGGAGGAGGTTAAATGAAGAATCTTATGTCACTCATAAAAATTATTACAGCCCTCAAGGAGTTATGATTCAAACTTAATGAACTGCTCCATGCAAGTTCACCTAAGCTAGTTAGATTTGATTATTAGATTATCCCCTAAAGAAAATGACAATTTGCTCAAATGACAAAAATGACAAAAAAAAAATACTATATGTTAGCTCATTATTAACAGAGAGGTACCATTTGAAAATGAATAACATTCCACCACCAAGCTTTCAAATGGTTGTTGAAGTAAAGTGGTGAGTTACAGTCAAGACCTTTTTAATAATTTTCTAGACGCACAATGTTTTAGGCTGTTGCACTGATCTTGTAAGAAAAATTACTGCATATCTGGTGCTTTCTAGGTTTTGTTCCATACATCTCCTTAGCCTCCTTAATACTAATCTTATATTCCTTCTGCACTTGCTGCAGCTCCTCCATGTCCCTCTTGCAGCAAAAATAAACTGCATACTGTTTCTTTTTTTTTTTTTTCAGGTATAAGTAAGAAGGAATGACAAATGCTGCCTAATGTAGTAGAGTAGATAGTATGTTATTTTATTTTGAAATGAAGTGGAATTAACCTAAAAAATCTCCCAACTTACTAGTTTGAAATAACATAACCCTAAGGAGTCAGCGTACCCACCAGAGGGTATACTTGCATTTTTTTCTGGTAACCTTGAAAAGAACTTAAAATGCTCCGTCATTTTTGAACGTACACCTAAGTGTAGTACATCTTTTAAATCTGTAATGGGTCTAGTTTTATTCCTGTACACTCATAATCAGTGTTGGGGGATGATGAATTAAATTACAAAATTACTGTCTTCAAAAATTAATAAATTACATTACTGCATTACTAGTTAGAGTACTTTTAAAAAATGAACTACTAATACCCCTATTTCCCCCACACGGTTTCGTGCGGTGGGTGTAAGTACGGTTCATCAAGATTCACGGCGAGTTTTGGCACTGGGATTAGGTTTCCATTTTTCCGTGCGTCGGTCCTCGCATAGTCAAACTGCATAGGTGAGCTAGGGGTATAACAGCAGAAATAACAGAGGGGGCAGGTTATCAGGGGCGGGGCTTGTAGGCTGACTTTCTCACACACACACACACTAATGGATTGGGAATAACTGCTGTCTGGCTCACAGATTACATAAACTGTCTGAGTAATGGATCACATTTTTGAAAAAGTAACCAAGTAACTGAGTACTTGAATGGCAGACCTAAAGTGTTAGATTACTCGTTACATCAAAAAAGTAATCAGAGTACTCTAACACTTTGCACCCAACACTGCTCATAATAAAGAAAATGCATAGGGTGCACTTTCAGCCGTGAAAGTATTTTTGAAATGTGTCACTTAAATGAACCCAAAACTCCATGAATACTCCACACACAGGCATGATAAATATATCTATAGAAAGCTTAAAGTGGTCTACTTTTAAATAATAGACCCTCGAAAACAAACATTCTCAGTTCATGTAAAGTAGAGGCACAGAATTTCTGGTGCACTTCATTATCTGATAATTACCTGAGGCAGGACACGCCCACACACCATTCACATGGGGCCAGCACATGGGTGGACTCTCTGATCAGCTGTTACAATACTATAGTGCACAGCACAAAACAATGAAGTGGTACAGAAAGATTTTTTTACACTTCTTGGACATTGCTGCCACCAATACTCTCAGTGTGCATAAAGAACTATATGGTAATCTGTACCATAAAGAGTTTATGGAACAACTTATCAAAGAGCTTTTTGGTGTATCACAGAAAGTAGCACCAAAATGGACAAGTAGTGACCATGTACCAGTTCCAGGAGCTGAGTTGACCTCAGATGCCAGAGATGTTGGCACTGCTATTCGCAGGTTATGTGTGCATTGCAAAGCAGTGCATGGCAAGTGGCAGAAAACACCTTGGAAATTCCAGGCATGCAGTGTTCCCCGTGAACAGGAACTGATTTTAAGAATGGAATAGGCATTTTTGACTGTACAAATCATACACCCTTTTTTATCTTGTTATGTTGTACTAACAGTTTTTTTTTTAAATATCCAAATATCCTATATTGTTTTTGTTTTACCTTGTTTTTACACTTTTTTATTTATCTTAAACTGTTCTTGGAATTCTTGCAAGTGAATATTGAGTCATTTTACATAAACTACAGACAAATAAATATGTTTTTGTTCTCTAATTATTTTCTTGTAGCACTTTCCTCAGTCACATACTGTACCTGTCTTAAAGGAGTAGTTATGTAGTTCATTATGCAGGTCTTTGTCATATCTGATGTAAAGTACAGCATTATTCATGACTAAACAAAAAGTGTTTTAGAAAATGTAAATGGATATATTGTTTGCTGTTAATGAGTGAGCAGCATGATTGTCATATCATTTTAAAGTACTATAGGCTACAAGATCTAGGTCACAAAAGTTGTGAATGTGTTTTGTGGTCTTATTTCAGTGATTTTTTTGTTTGTTTGCTTGTTTTCAATAATCACGCAATTGTTATTTTCTCTAATATATGAACTTGTACATACATGCTACTCACATATTACTGTAGAGCAGTTTGTGCTGAGTACAGTGTAATCAGAATTGAAACATTTCTATGTTTATAAGTAACTGAAAAACACTTATGCATATTATGACTTATTTTCAATTACCTGTAAAAAGCAGGAGAACAAACAAGCACTGCTTCATCACTGATGTTACACTGGAGAACTCACTAGGATATAAACAAATTTGATTAATATTTAATCAACTTTATTAATGCAACAGTAATTTAAGTCAATTGGGTGTTGCATTTATGTCTGTTTAATGCATTTTGTCCTTTGACATTTGTTTGTGAACAAGTGTAGGTGCATGAGGCTGTATTGATGCGAGATAACATATTTGAAGGTAGAACATTTATCTTCCATGGACCTTTCTGTCTTGAATGTTTTCCACTGATAAATCTCTCTCACTGTAGAATGTTTAACTCGAAATTGTTTGGAAATAGTTTTATAATCCTTATCAGACTGATTTGCTTTAACGAAATGTTCTTTTTAAAAATAAGTGTTTGTCTTTCCCTTTTGGCATTTTGTTAGCACACCTGAATTCTCAAGACCAGCAAAATGCCAATAGGTCTGCTTTTCCATTTGGCAAATCTCTAAAATAAAACTTATTTATTTAGCCAAAAAATTTTGCGTGTTGATTTGCCTTAGGTAAAGGAGCAGATCTGGGGGACTCGTGGACATAAAGTATTATGGTAAACTGGTATGTTAAGATGCTGACATCCACACTCACATTGATTACTCAGGTTTGATGTCAGGGACATAATTGGTTGCTTTACATCTCAGGGAGCCCTCATGTCTATGTTTCCTTCTGGCTGTGTTTCTCCCTTTTAATTATGCCGTCATAAGTAGTCCTTTCCCAGTCCCTGCTTGCACTTTGCATTAAATATACATTTGTTTCATACATTATATGGGTGTGACAGTGCTCTTTCCTCTCCCCCTCTTCCTCTCTCTATCCTTTCTCTCCCTGTCCCTCTATGTTGAGCTACACATGCCGCTCCTTAGCTGTCAGCTATCCAGAACCCCTCTGGCTTCTGGACCTTCTGGATAATCCTGGTGCCCTGCTGATGTATCTCGCCACATGTGGCAATGTTTCTGCTTTATTATGAAGTTCGTCCTGGCCTCTGTTGATGCAAAAACATTGTGACTGCAGTTGCTCAATAGGTCTGGATTGGAAATTCTTTCAGTCTACCTGAGCCTCCAATAATGAACTGGACATTAACTGTTATATTGAACTTCTTGCTGTCCAACACTTCCTCTCAAGGTTCCTTCCTATTGCCATCTCACGGAATTTTTTCTTGCCATCATCATCTTCAGCTTGCTCATTATGGACCATCTGATCATTTTGATTTATACACAGTTTTCACATTTCATATACATTTCCAAAACATTATTGGAAATCTTTGGATTCTGTACATTTTTTTTGTGACAATGACCATTGTTTAGTGCTATACAAACAAAATGTAATTTAATTAAATCATTGGACATCCCTGGACCCTTACTGGACCCTGTGCAGTTTGCTTATAGAGCAATGTTGTTGTTTGTGAACTTCAGCTTGGCTTTCAATACAATCATTCCAGCACTTCTTCAGACCAAACTATCCCAGCTGTCTACCTAGAGACAGTATAGTTCCTAGTTCTATCTGTTAGTGGATTAACAGATTTTGACAGGCAACAGTTAGTGAAACTGGGGAAATTCATGTCCAACCTGCATCATCAACACTGGCTGGGGGATGCCACTCTCCCCTCTGCTTTTCTCCCTCTAGTCCAATGACTGCACCTCTATAGACCCCTTTATCAAGCTCCTGGAATTAGCAGATGACATTACAGTCATCGGCCTCGTCCAGGATGGTAACGAGTCTTCATATAGAAGAAAGATTAGGAAGCTGACTGCTAAAAAGATTATTGGTGCTTCCTTGCCCAACCTTCAAGAACTGTATACAGTGGAACCTTGGATTATGAGCCTAGTGCATACTAATGAAATCTCTGCTGTAAAGTAAAAAAACAAAAATAAAGAAACCTGCACTTTATCTTTGAAAAGAATCGCGACAGAGCAGAGTTTCTGTGTAGAGCAGAGAGAGTGTGTCTGTATGTGTGTGTGAAGCCGGGGGTGTGTGAAGGTGAGAGAGTGTGTGTGTCGATGTGTGTGGAGCACAGTGTCAAATTACATGCGTGCACACACATAAGACTAACAACGCGCTGAAACAGAGAGGGGGAGAGAAAATAGATCTTTACCCTTTCATGAGACTTGCTTTTGCTTTATACGCGCTTATAACACACGTGTTATAAGAAACAGTACACACACGCTTACAAACACAAAATAAAATATGTGTTATGAGTGATACATGATACTCAGTGTTTGTAATCCAAGACTTGCTCGTTTTTCAAGTCAAAATATATTAAAAATCTTTACTCGTCCGCATTACGCGCAATCCGTGGTTTCACTGTAAATCCAAAGTGAAAAATGGCTCAGATAATCACTTGAACCCCTCACAACTAAGGTAAACTCACATCCAAGCCTGCTTTTCACTATCTGGCTGACTGGCAGTAAGTCATACCTCAGATTTTAACTATAGTAGCCATGTTACAACTCACCACACTGATGCAAGTGCAAACATAACTTGTCCTGTGGGAACTGTGTCTGTTTCCTGAATAGTGAGAACAAAGAATGAATTCGCTAAAATCTCTTAAAATAACTAATAACCATAAAATCAGAAAAAAGGCCAAATAAGTAACCAAAATCTACTTTTCAAATTTGGGCTTCTCAAAATTAGATCACTTGTGCCTAAAGCACTTATTGTAAATGAAATTATCTCAGATTATTGACATGACTCTGCCATACTGAAACCTGGCATAAACAAAATTAATATATTGGTCTGAATGAGTCTACACTATCACAATATTTCTATAAGCATGAGCCCTGTCAAACTGGTCGGGTTGCAACTGTGTTTAACAATTTACTTACTATTACCCAGAAAATAGGACCTAGGTTTAACTTCTTCAAAGTATTCATCATTAATGTTACACTCACTGACATAGATTACAAATCCCTGCTATATCTTGCTCTGACCACCATGTATAGACCTCCGGGGCCTTACGCTAATTTTCTTCAAGAGTTTGGACATCTACTACTGTCAGATCTATTGATTGCCTCTGACAAAGTGTTGATTGTTGGAGACTTGTAGATGGTGCAAATGATGAAAAGATGAAAACCAATTGAAAACCAATTGAAAACACAGTCTCTCTTGGAAATGGAAAGAATACACAATATTTTCAGCTAACATTGGTGCATAGTTACTTTTATGTAATAAATTGAACGTAGATGAAAAGTAAAAACATTATTATGGCACTGTGAAATGTTTGGGCACCCTACGTAATCAGGATTTAGTAACACCTCCTCTGGCAGATATCACAGCTGGCAAATGCTTTTTATAGCTTAAAGTCTTTCAGTCCTTGTACTTGGGATTTTCTCCAATTCTTCCTTGCAAAAGGCTTCTAGTTCTGTAGTATTCTTTGGTCGTCTTGCATATACAGCATATTTTAAGATCTTCCCACAAATTTTCAATGATGTTTAAATCAGGGGACTGTGCCATTCCAAAAGCTTGCGTCTCTTGAGGTATTCCATAGTGGATTTTGAGGTATGTTTAGGATCATTGTCCTGTTGTAGAAGCCATTCTCCTTTCAGCCTCAGCTTTTTTACAGATGGTGTGAAGTTTGCTTCCAGAATTTGCGGGTATTTAGTGGAATCCATTCACCCATGCAATGTTTCCTGTGCCACTGGCTGCAACACAACCCCAAACACTGCATGAAAAGAGCTGTATCCGGACAAATATGGTATGGGAAATCCCTGCTAAACTTTAAGTTTGCCAAATGTATGAGGCAGAGTGCTTGGAAAGGGAGAATGCAAAAGGAAATTTTGTGAAACGACCAGATACCTCATGTATGTGAATGTATATGGGAATCGGTGAACCTTTCTAGGAGTCCTCACAGCTAGCAGTGAGAGGTGATGGCTGTGAGGTGTGAAGGCCTTTTGTATGTTAATGACTAGCAGAAAGAGGTGCTGTCCTTCTTATCATAGCCGGGTGGGGGGATTGGCCATGGTGTGCCTTTGTCTCTTCACCTTGAGGGTTTGAAGAAGAAACAAGCTGCACACACTGCTCTTCTTAAAGAGGTTATCCAGCGTCTTGATGCACGTGAGCGCAAGTTTGATGAGTGAAGACCACAGGAAGAGTCAAGCCATGTGCATGGAAGAGCTAAGAGGGCGCATCACATGGGCATTGCGGTAAGTTGACCTTCATGTTAGCTGACCAAGTAGTAGTAAATTATACCTTGCCAAGTTAGCCTAAGCACTTAGCTACACAACTACTTTTTGTTACTTGCATTGTTGTAGGTGTTCAGCTTATTTAACAGTTTGTCACATCAGAATTATACGATGTTGTTTAAAAATGTATGTATTAAAGCGTTTTTAATTCAACATTACAGGAAGCTGTAAGGAACCTCCATTATTCAGAAAACAACCCACATAAATATGATCCACAAATCATGAAAAGAATGTTGTTTCTTTACCTGCTATGTACTGGGTTTTACATAATAACTTTAAATGTAATTAATGACATGACTCTCGTTCCACACAGTATAAGTTCACTTCATAAACAGGCGATGATGACATATCTGCTGGAGGAATTAAAGATGACTTTTGCAGATGCAGACCCTGAGTGTATAAAGGGTAATCAGAAATTGTTATTGTATTTATTTTCATGTCCCTTCATTTTTGTCCCTCTAATAATTTGAATTGTTTCTGTCACTTATCTGATTTTTTATTTTTAATTTTTATCCAGCATGTTACAGGACTTACTATGAGACTTTTCAGAGGAAATACTCTTTGGCTCAGCCAGGAAAGTCTCAGCTAAGATATTCCATTAAGACAGGGGCTAAAGACCGACAAAGATGAGTAAGTGTAAATCATCTACTGTATGTATTAATCTGATGTACTAATGATATTCCATTAAGACAGGGGCTAAAGACTGACAAAGATGAGTAAGTGTACATCATCTACTGTATGTATTAATCTGATGTACTAATGATATTCCATTAAGACAGGGGCTAAAGACTGACAAAGATGAGTAAGTGTACATCATCTACTGTATGTATTAATCTGATGTACTAATGATATTCCATTAAGACAGGGGCTAAAGACTGACAAAGATGAGTAAGTGTACATCATCTACTGTATGTATTAATCTGATGTACTAATGATATTCCATTAAGACAGGGGCTAAAGACTGACAAAGATGAGTAAGTGTACATCATCTACTGTATGTATTAATCTGATGTACTAATGATATTCCATTAAGACAGGGGCTAAAGACTGACAAAGATGAGTAAGTGTACATCATCTACTGTATGTATTAATCTGATGTACTAATGATATTCCATTAAGACAGGGGCTAAAGACTGACAAAGATGAGTAAGTGTACATCATCTACTGTATGTATTAATCTGATGTACTAATGATATTCCATTAAGACAGGGGCTAAAGACTGACAAAGATGAGTAAGTGTACATCATCTACTGTATGTATTAATCTGATGTACTAATGATATTCCATTAAGACAGGGGCTAAAGACTGACAAAGATGAGTAAGTGTACATCATCTACTGTATGTATTAATCTGATGTACTAATGATATTCCATTAAGACAGGGGCTAAAGACTGACAAAGATGAGTAAGTGTACATCATCTACTGTATGTATTAATCTGATGTACTAATGATATTCCATTAAGACAGGGGCTAAAGACTGACAAAGATGAGTAAGTGTACATCATCTACTGTATGTATTAATCTGATGTACTAATGATATTCCATTAAGACAGGGGCTAAAGACTGACAAAGATGAGTAAGTGTACATCATCTACTGT
>JAAGKR010009562.1:0-26230 GCA_011419295.1 Clarias macrocephalus | reverse complement strand
CATTCAGTGAGTTTTCTTTCTTGTGTTCTTTCTTGTGTTCTTTAGCCCAAACGCGTCTCTTCTGCTTGTTGCCTGTCCTTAGCAGTGGTTTCCTAGCAGATCTTCTACCATGAAGGCCTGATTCACACAGTCTCCTCTTAACAGTTGTTCTAGAGACGTGTCTGCTGCTAGAACTCTGTGTGCCATTGACCTGCTCTCTGATCTGAGCTGCTGTTAACCTGCGATTTCTGAGGCTGGTGACTCGGATGAACTTATCCTCCGCAGCAGAGGCGACTCTCGGTCTTCCTTTCCTGGGCCGGTCCGCATGTCAGCCAGTTTCTTTGTAGCGCTTGATGCTTTTTGTGACTGCACTTGGGGACACTTTCAAAGTTTTCCCAATTTTATAGACTGACTGACCTTCATTTCTTAAAGTAATGATGCCACTCGTTTTTCTTCACTTAGCTGCTTTTTTCTTGCCATAATACAAATTCAACCTCTTTGAATGAGAAGGTGTGTACAAACTTTTGCTCTGTACTGTATATGTAACCATTTTGATGATAAATTATAAAATAAACACCTAGTAAAAAACAGTTTTTGAAAATACATGCGTACAAAGTACCCATTGCCTCTGACGATCAATAACTGAAGTATTCTACAACCTCAACCCAATTCAACAACAGTTACAGTATTACAGCACACTAGTGATATATACGGTGTTCATTCATTATGGCTTGATCAGCGGTGTTTCCCGGGTGATGGCGCGCGGCGTATCAGGAGTAGGTTGCACGCGATGTTACGAGCTCAGTCGTCTTTAACTCTTCATCATCACAGCAGTGTTACTCGGGTCAAAGAGAAGAGACGAGATTTGGGCCCATTTTTATGAGGTTCTGTATAAAAAAAGCCGACGTGTAGAAATATCGGACGGGAAACAGTGGGGGCACAAAATTGCTGGGAAAAATACCACAAACCTGAAGAGACGCATCAAGGCATCCCATAATAATCACCCAGTTTTAGTTGTTACCACATGATAAAATAATTATGTTGTGATGTTTTTTATTTTATTTTATTTTATAGTTAAACTGATGGCAAAAATATTAATCATATAGGTCAGCAAATGATTGTGACCCAGAGGAGCTAAAACAGTCCAAGTGTTTAAATTCACCAAAAAAATAAAAGGTTTTAAAACACTGTTCATGCTGCTCCTATTGTTTTGTAGGACATGCAGCAGTTGTTGTGACAGTTAAAATAAATATAATTAGCTGAAAATATCAGATGAAAAGATACATTTTAAAATGTTAAGTTGATAATTTTGTTAGGAACAAAGAGGCACAAGTTTGTGTTTGGCTTGGTTGCAGGATTTAATCAGCAGCACCTGGCCTCCGTGGGGTTTTAGGTTCCTCCAGTGACAAGCGCCCTCTAGTGGCCTGTTTGACTGTTGAATTTAACGTTCATCATTTTAGAAAACATAAGAAAATAAATGTAAAAATTCTCTTATTTTAACTGTTTATTTTTATTTTAACACCTTATGAACTGTACCACAATAAACTTCATAACTATTGTTTTTAGCTGCCTTAACTGCATATTATTTATTTATAATATAATATAATTTTCATCATCAAATTCATCAATTTTTAACGTTTTACATCTGCATCTGTCCTTTACCCATAAATAATAACAGAGAAAACTGAAATGAATAACAACACAAAAACCAACACAATATCACGATTGTTTTGCTGACATCACAGCGAATCTATTTAGATATAATAAAACATTTACTTCCAGTAATATTGTTAAAAGTCTTTTGGTAGCAAACGACAAACGTTAAACACACGCCAGCGTGCATGAGCAATAATAGGCAAGTTGTTGTTTCTTTGTCTCGTTCTCTCAATGCATTGCATTTTCTTATCATTTATTTAGTCATCGTCGATCACTAAATATTCATCGATCTATAGGAAATATTTCGGAAACAGAATTATACTCACTAACAGCTAGCAATGTTTGTCCTGGTACACGTTGTTCACACATGGAAAGTGGTTTTTCCTGTTTTCCATGGAAAGTCTCATGCAGCACTTCGTGAACTGGTAAAAACTTTGTTTTTGGTGAGATGGAGCATGAAATGGTCAGACTGTGGATTCATGCCCCGAATTCGCGAAAGACACTTACTATTGCAAGACAAATTGAAGCAGCGATTGCAGATGCCAAAATCATTGCTGAAGGGGAATCGAAACAAGTATCAGTGATTCAAAAGGTTCACTGATGAAGGGGGTGAATTAAAGGGGGAAAAAAGTTAAAACATGTTCTTCATTTAATTGTGCTTCACAGTATCTGTTTATTCCTGGCTTATATGTATTCTGGATGTTTAAAGCCTGCTATATTCTTTAAAAAAGGGGGGGGGGGGAGATAAAAAGGGGGGGGGATGCTGTGTCTGAATGATTGTACTATTTTAAGAGCTCCGCTAGATGGCACTGTAGTTCATACACGTTGTTCTGTTGAATAGAAATGATGAATTCAAATTCAATTTTTATTTGTCACATACACAGTCATACACAGTACGATATGCAGTGAAGTGCTTAGACAGCTGCCCGTAACCTTAAAATAAAGACTATTAATAGGAAATAAATATAAAAAAACAAAATAGAAAGTAAATTTAACTAAGAAAGAATAAAATATCTGAACATTACAAAATATACAATATAGAAAATATAGAATTGTGGAAATTTGTGTGGGAAGGGAGATGAACATAAATAGAATGGAATGTCCAGGGGTGTGCAAATATGCTGAAAAAGTGTCATATTTAAAGTGACTTGTGACTCTTTAAGGTGATTTATGTGAGAAGAAGTGAGTGAAGTAAAAAAAAAACTTAGTGTGATTCATTACTGCTTGTTTTTCTGTTTCTTTTTACTTGACAAATATGAAACATAACATACTTGTGCAGCTGGAAATCCCTCAGGGGTCGGTACAGTACTCAGGGCACTAATTTACCATCTGCGCATCAGAATTGAGACCAGTAGATTCCGCTAGCATGCTCATCATAAATAATGTTATTTAAAGAAGACTTGCGTGTGTATGTGTGTGTAAGGAAGCTTCCTATAACAAGACTTGTGGAGACAGATTAGACAACTTCTGCCTGACACATAAACACAAACATTAACCTGAGCTGCACCTGCAGTGTGTGTTTATAGAGTCATTAGTTACCTGTGCACGAGCTTCAGGTGAGACAGCTCTGGGGCAGGGGCGAGGCTTTAGAGCAGCATGCTGGGAAATGGAGTTTCTTCTGTTTGTCCTCAGTCTCTCTGTCTTGGCCTTCAGGGAGTGGAAGCGCATTTCTGGCCGCAACAGAGAGAACAGTCCATTCCTGGGGGGGCTGAGGTCCTTCACAATCTTCCTGGCTTTGGTCCAGCTGTTGTCATCAGAGCTGCGCCGAAACATG
The DNA here is from genome assembly GCA_011419295.1 of Clarias macrocephalus. Classification (NCBI taxonomy): domain Eukaryota; kingdom Metazoa; phylum Chordata; class Actinopteri; order Siluriformes; family Clariidae; genus Clarias; species Clarias macrocephalus. The sequence continues at coordinate 22,821 of JAAGKR010009562.1, read as the reverse complement.
TCCCAGTCTGCGTCATCGAGTGCATCATCGAGTGCGTCCTGTAGAGCGGCCACCGATCGGTCTGTCCAGTGCGCAACCTCCCTCTGAACCGGGACTTCCTGTTTAAGTCTTTGTTTATATTTTGCCATAAGGAAGATGGTGGCGTTGTCGGATTTCCCAAACGGGGGGCGAGATTGTGCCTTGTAGCCGTCTTTGATTGTTGTGTAGCAGTGGTCCAGTGTCCTTTCGCCCCTGTTGGGGCAGGTGATGTGCTAATAAAAGTCCCCCGCCACAATAAGCGCCGCGTCCCGGTGTTGTGTCTGGTGCTGTGTGAGAGCCTCACGCAGCTCACATAAGGCAGAGTCCATGTCCGCTTGTGGTGGAATATAAACGCCGCTGATTATGACTGATGTAAATTCCAGTGGAAGGTAAAAAGGATTACATTTGATGGACAGTACCTGGTTGGGTGTGCAGGAGCGTGCGAGAGGAACAACGCTCGCGCTGTTGCACCAGCTGCCGTTCACCATTAAACACACACCGCCTCCCCTCGTCTTCCCTGATTCCAGTGTCCTGTCCATGCAGTGAACCGAGAAGGACTCGGTCGGCTGGATGGCGTGGTCCGGCACCGCTGGGTTCAGTCATGTCTCGGTGAAACAGAGGAGGTTGCAGTCCGGAATGTCTCTCTGGAACTTTCCTCTTGCCCTGAGGTCATCGTTCTCCAGTGACTGGACGTTGGCGAGCAGGATGCTAGGAAGAGGTGTGCGGTGTGCACGGACTCTCAGCCTGTTCCTGATGCCGGCTCATTTCCCTCGGGGCCGCCGCTTCGCGTCGCGTCCTTTGTTCTCCCTCAGGATCTCACTCGGCCAGCTCGGAACTGGAGTTAAAAACGTTGAATTGTGGGTACATTGTATAACAATAGAAATAAGAGTATCTCTATCGTACTTAATGCACTCAATGGTGGTGAATTTACTGGTTTAAAGTTACAGAAAATTTACTTAAAAGATAAAAACAAAGTAAAAATGGTCGAAGCAGTGGTGACGGCAGCCAAACTCACCGCCGCCATCTTGATTTAAATTAGTAAGTAATAAGTCTATTATTTTCCTATTACACTGAGATCTGTGTGTCTGTGTGTATGTTTGTGAGAGAGTGAGTGAGAGATAATAGAAAATAGAACATCTTTAACATTTCTGGACTGGTGGCATGATCTACCAACCTCATGATGAGTTGATCAAGGCCCGCTGTCGTCTAAACCAAGGAAGACTTGGTGTCCAGCTCCTTGGCTATCTGATGTATTGCTCTACAACAGGAGAGAATTAAGAACTGCAGACAGAAGATGTAAGAAATCACAGCAATGGTTTTCTTTTTCCCTAGAAGTTACAGTAGGTCATATGAGGTGACATGGAGGGGATCCACATCTGCCACACACAGACTCAGTACTTGGTCCTCTTCTGTTCTCCCACTATACCCGGTCTCTTGGTAAGGTCATATCATTGCATGGATTTTCATACCACTGTTATGCAGATGACACACAACTTATTCTCTCATTTCCTCCCTCAGATACTCAGGTTTCCACCTGGATCTCAGCATGTCTGGCAGACATTTCATCCTGGCAGCTCATCAGCTGAAGCTCAATCTGAGTAAAACCTGCTGTTTATCCCTGGTGACTCATTCCCAGGTCAAGACCTTGTGATATCCCTGGACAACAATCAGATCATTCCTTAAGGTAACCGTGGACAATCATCTGTCATTTCCCCCACACATCGCTAACCTCACTCGCTCTTGTAGATTTCTTTGTTACAATATCAGAAGAATCCGCCCATTTCTTTCTTCACAGGCTACTCGGGTGCTTGTTCAGTCCCTTGTTATTTCAAGACTGGACTACTGCAACTCACTCCTGGCTGGCCTGCTTCTGTCCACCACTCGTCCCCTGCAACTGATCAAGAACGCAGCAGCACGTCTTGTTTTCAACCTTCCCAAGTTCTCCCACACCATCCCACTCCTCCGCTGCCTGCACTGGCTTCCTGTAGCTGCCCGCATCAAATTGGCCCAGCACCCACTTACCTCTCTGCTCTAATCACATTACGCACTGCACCACGTTTCCTCCAATCCTCCAGCACTGCTCGCCTCGTCCCAACCATCTCTCAGGGATCGAGAACGATATTCATCCAGACCCTTTTCTGTTCTGGCAACTAGGTGGTGGAACGAACTTCCTCTAGATGTTCGTACAGCAGAGACTTTGACGATCTTTAAACAATTAAAGACGTATCTGTTTCTCCAATACTTGGACTAAACCCCCCCCAAAAAAAACTCTTCCCAATTGTGTTTGATTGATGGCGCTTAGTTAGTAACCTAGCAACCCAGTGTAATTATTTATAACTTCAAAGCACTTTTTTTGTAAATCGCTTTGTATAAGAGCTTCTGCCAAATGCCTAAATGTAAATGTAAATCTAAAGGTCAAGACTGATATTTCAGGTCATTCAGAGTAAACAATTAGTAAATTGTATCTATAAACAACCATAAACACTTATCAAACTTAGTGAGCAGGAAACTATTATTTATTTTACAGCATTTATTTTTAATTATGTCATTCAAAATATGTCTAATTAATGTATTAAGTCTTACTGCTGAAGTGATCAAATGCTATTTATTATTTCTATCTATGATCCACACACACACACACACACACACACACACACATTTTAAAAGAAACATAAATATTTTATACTGGGACAAAAATTGTGTGTGTGTGTGTGTGTGTGTGTGTGTGTGTGTGTGTGTGTGTGTGTGTGTGTGTGTGTGTGTGTGTGTGTGTGTGTGTGTGTGTGTGTGTGTGTGCGTGAACACGCCCAGCTGCAGTGGACAGAAGAGCCATGTGGTGTACTGCAGATCAGAAGCTCGGAGAGATGAGAGATTACGTTTGTCACATACCGTATACATCACAGCACAGTGAGAGATTAAGGCTGTCGCAATAATAATAATAATAATAATAATAATAATAGGATAATAGAATAATAATAAAATAACTCCTCCCAACACTGTGTCTCTGATGGTACTTAGTCAGTAACCTTGTAACCCAGAGTAAGAATCTCTCCAATGAGAGATTTGTAAATCGCTCTGCATAAGTGCGTCTGCCAAAATGCCCAAATGTAAATGTAAAGCTGTGTTCCATTCTGAAGTGTACTTCACAGGATGCTCCCTACTCCCTACTACGCTGCTGCTGTGGAGATTTTACACGACAGGCATTAAAGATTAAATATTTATTGAAACAAAATCTGATACCTCTATAAACCATATGCTGTTGAAACATGCATAACTTGTGAATAAATTATTGAATAATAAAAATAATAATTGATTAAATATGGTGAAGAGAAGAACCATTGTTGACTTGTTCCCTACACCGTTCGCAGTTCAGTAACCCTAATTCAACATTTTAGGAACGCACCTTAACTCTGCATAGTCCACTGGGGGCCGGAGTCACAGTGCAGGGTCTGAGTGCAGGGTCGGCGTGGATACAGCGCCCCCTAGGGCAGACAGACTTTGCCCAGTGGCCCACAGTGTTAGCCTTTTGGAGCTGAAGCTGAACCCCCAACTTCCTGATCAGTGCGCCGGAGCTTTAACACACTGAGCTACCCTTGGCATGGCTCAGCGCTCAGCAAGCTTTAATGGTTTAGTATTTTCTGAGGGCTTTTGATCTTAAAGATTGACAAAGACCATACATGGTTCTCAACCTTTACATCGCATGTGTAAGAATGTGTGTTTAAATGAAGAGGGGGAAAAAAATAAAGTCACCATAGCAAATACAATGTGTTGTATAAACATCAAAAGAATTGAAGACAGACAAGGCGGATCCTGCCTCAGGTCATGTGATCTCAGTGCCATGGGGGCGGGGGGGGGGGGGGTTGGGACTAATTAGCATACTAAAAGTACATGCTACACAAAACAATTTTCAAAAAAAATAATTTATAGATAGACATGAAAAGCCAAAACAATAACAATATCACTCATCACTTTTTATGCATATTTTTCTTATTTATTGTGTACTTGTACAGTCTGAATCAATCTTTAAGGAACTGATTTATGAGCTGATTTCCTGATAAGTGTGTCACTGTGCAGCTGGAGTATCCATACTGTATAGTGAAGTTTGTTTAGGGATTTGAGTAACTATTACCCACAATAAAAAAATAAAATAAGATGCTGATCAACCTATGGGTGGCCATCACCCTGAAGACAGGTTATATAATTCACTATAATGAATGTCCACATCCTGGTAAGTACACTTTACTTACTTTACACAGTAAGGTTTACTCAAGTATGTTTCATTATTTGATCAGACTGGGGGGTTCAGACCCCATCACCCTGTCAATTACCCTCTGCTCCTGATCCAAGCCTAATCATTATAAATAAATATAGTGCTTAAAGTTGCAGTGGTTTAATTAAAACAGCAACTCATGCAACTGTTTCACTGCAGCTGTTTCACTGAGCTTCCTGGACAATATTGCACACATTCATCATTACATTGTACACATTAAACAGACTCATGGTAGGCAGGGCTACACATGATTAGCTGATAAAGGTGTTTCTAATAAAATGCACAGTAACTTCTGGTGTGATTCTCCATATTTAAATGTATCTAGTTTATGCAAAATATTTGGATCAGAGATATTATTTACAGAATGTATTAATTTCACATACAGTGAATCCTTGGATTGCCAGCATAATTCAAAAGTCATCCTACACACACACACACACACACACACACACACACACACACACACACATAAAATAAAAGATGCTTTACGCGGACACACGTGGTCATGTTTTTGTGGTCCGTGCACAGATGTTGACTTATGACGTACGCGCACTGAGACCGAGCATGGGAGATGATTACCCACAATTCCGCAGCACGAAAGAGAGGAGAACCATTGGCTTAGTTGTGATCACGTTACTCTCATGTGTGCCACATGATACTCAATGATATTTGGTACTAAGTCAAGGCACACTCTCTTATCAAGTCCACATTTATTACAAATGTTTGCAAACTGGGTTACTCGCAATCCAAGGCTCCACTGTGTCATTTTACACTAATCGAGCACAGGAACAGTTTCGTGTAGATCACTGATCAGGTCCTGAAATCTCAGTGTCTAATTTGTAAACAGAATCCTGTTTCTCTCTGTCGGTCTGACTAAAGACAGGCTGATGTGCCCTATGACACATTTTCACTCCCTCAGTATCTGTCTGAACATAACCTAAAGCCGTTTACATCTGATTTGATTAATCTTTAGGCAAAAGTAAGAAAAGCAATTCCAAGCCGACATTGACTGCGTGACAGAGGGAGAGCAGGCAGGTCACTTTAAATAAGGTTCCTTAAAGAAAAAAACAAAAGAAAAAAAAAAACAAGGTTATCTGCCTCTAAACTTTGCCTGTCAATACTCAGGCACATTCCTTCAGTTTTTAGAAAGAAAGCAAAAGATTCACGTTAATCTGCATGTTGAGTGGATTGAGCAGTGTGTGTTTTTTTTATTATTATTATTTATTCTACAACATCTAGTCTAATGATCTATAATCATATTTTTATTCCTCTTAGCACCGACGTTTTAAAAAACCCAAGTGAAAGTTGCTCCCTTTTCTCCTTGCTTTCCTCACCCAGGGCCTTTAGGCACCTTGCTAACATTCTTTGGGCTCATTGTGCTGTGTTTTCCTTAAATTGTTTCACTTGGATTTCCACTGACGCAAACAAGTTTTGAACTAACCCTAACCCTAACCCTAACCCTAACCCTGAGGTACACACAACTTAGCCGGAATTTCAGTTCTTGCAAAATTTCAATTATTATGGTGAAGATTCTTAAGGCGAGTAGGGTTAACCTCAGTACCGCTGAAATGTTGCCAGTCCATAGCACTTCACATGCTTGTATAAATAAACATTGTTCGTAATGGTTAGTAACAAATTTAAAGCTTGAATTTCAGCCTTCAGCTCCAGGGACCAGGTGTGACCAGAGGACCATATCCAACCTTCTCCAACATGGCTGCTTTTACTGCAGGATCATTCTCACCCTGACTGCACAGGACCATGAGTGCAAAGAGGGGCTACAGAGGAAACGTTCTTTTGGTATACATACCAATGATGTGATTGCATGTGCATGTGAAATGTCTGTGCTTTATTACAGAATACAAATGTAAGAAAAACTGTGACGGGACTGTCTGCCGCACTACCTGATGACTTGAACATTATCCCTGTCCCTAAGATCTCTTTAACTTCAAAGAGCATAACTGTCTTCTAGACCCATTACGACACCAAGAATAATGTTAATGTCATTAGAATAACGGACGTCCAGCCTTACAGGATTGGCCACTGTGGCATCAGCACATTTTGTGAGCATGACATCAACTGAATCTTGAATATCCGACCCCCTGATCTAGCAAATCCACACCTTTCATGAGTTTTAGATCATCTCTGCTCTTTGTGTCATTGGAAAGCTCCACCCCTGAGTAGAAGTGGTCATAAGTGGCTTAATCGTCTATTTGCATTTCTTTCTTTAATCACCGGACAACAAATCCTAAGACTGAAGGTCCAGTGCAGTCAGGACGTGAATGACCCTGCAGTAAAAGCAGCCATGTTGGAGAAGGTGAGTCTCATCCTTCACTATTATCTTACACTGTCTGTTCCTCATTACTGCGGTCAGAACCTGAGTCTTAATCACACTGGTTATGTGATATTTTATCATCTACCTGTATAACGTCTCTCTATTCTCTGTGTTACTGAGAGTTAAACCTCATGTTCTGATTTCAGATCACTCCTGTTAATAATTTAGCCTGTTTTCCCTGTGCCCAACTGAATAAATAAAAGAGCTGCTTATAAAGCGCGAAGAGCCGACGGTCTAATTATGAATGCTGAACAGAATTCTACTTCTTTCTAATTGTGTGCTGAAGACACTTCTGAGCCCTGTGACACGTTTTCGACTTCTCCTTGAAAAGTATACTGAAGACATTCCCTTCTGCTTTGATTAATCCATTAGGTAAATCCTTTAGCGTGAATAAGCTGTCTGACGTGGACCAAATTTGAATAAGCAAAAAAAAAAAAAAAAAAGTTTAAAAGTTTGTTTACTTCTTTATATAACATATAATGTGGCACTGTGGTGTAGTGGTTAGGACTGTCACCTCGCACCTCCATGGTCCGAGTTTCGATTCCCGTCTCTGTGTGCATGGAGTTTACATGTTCTCCCCATGTTTGGTGGGTTTCCTCCGTGTGGTATAGATGACGAGTGAGTGAGCAATACATGAGCGTGGCAGCTAGGAGCAGCCAGAGACTCCTAGGTTGATACCACCATTACCTGGGCAACTGCAAAACCAGACAACGCCCTGGTACATTAAATTGAATTCAGTTTTATGTGTATAGAGCATGTAATAATGTTTAATGTAGTTAGTTTATTGTTGCAAAGCAGTTTTACAGAAATAAAGTTAAATAAATTTGAATAATGTAAAGGCAGAAAAATTAAAATAAATAATGACCAGAGTGTCCCTGATGGAGACTTCGGTACAAAACAGTTCATGGTGCTGCTGTCACAAACAATCAGAGAGAAACTGCACACATCAGCTGAGTCCAAGACCATCTCCATGGTCATCAGACGGACCCAAGCAGACCACACGGGGCTGTCCTCAGCAGAAAACCGCTTCTTTTGATCTTTTTAGAGGAAGACTCTAAAGTACATTCTACCAAAACTTGTCTGTTGCCCTTCATGCTCAATATAAATAATATTTATTTCCATCTGCTTTTACTAGTTGTTTAGGTAGCAGCATGTAAATAAGTTCAGTTGGTTAAACAAGGACGTGAAAAAGCTCATTCAGGTCAGAGTGAACAAACAGAGACGCTTACAGTATCATCTGCTTCCTCTAAATTTCAGGTATGTGCTGATATTCAACAACAATTCTAGTTTACAATTTGACTCTTCAGAAAGGAGAAACATTGAAATCAATTCTGTGTTTTGTGACATTTCAATGCACTTTAAATTATTTTTGGGGAACAAAAATGACAATAATTCAATAAATTCAATACATTAGAACATTATCGAAAAAGTAGATTTATTTCAGTAATTTAATTGAAAAACCGAAACCACAAATGTTACAGATTAATTACACACAGACTGAAGTATTTCAAGTGTTTATTTCTTTTCAGTTTGGCTTATAGCTAATAGAAACCAATGTTAAGTTGTACTGTAACAGTTTCAAAGATTTTTAATACAGACTGTTGAAAAGTAGCTCGAGGCTGCACTGTAGACTGGAGAGTTTCTAAAGTCTTTGAAATCACTTTGTAAGCCTTTCCAGCTTCATGTAAATCAACATTTCTTCATCGTAGATCCTATGAAAGCTCGTTTTGGTGAGGCGTAGCTCACACTAGCGTATTCTTCTTGTGCGGAGAAAACTCAAAAAGGCTGATAGGATTTTGTCGTCAGAGTGGCTCTACTCCAATTAGTTTTTTTAGGTCATTAACTCAAGGATCCACTTCCTCCACTATGAGGTTTTTATGGTGGTTCTCAATAAAGACATTATTTGAGACACATTATATTCGTCAATACTCTTTACTTAAATGATGATCAGATCACATCTAATGACAAATTAATGCGGAAAAACATGAAATTCTAAAGTTCACATACTTTTTGTTGACCAAAAGTTTGGACACCTTCTCATTCAAAGAGGTTGAATTTGTATTATGGCAAGAAAAAAGCAGCTAAGTGAAGAAAAACGAGTGGCATCATTACTTTAAGAACTGAAGGTCAGTCAGTCGGAAAAATTGGGAAAACTTTGAACGTGTCCCCAAGTGCAGTGACAAAAAGCATCAAGCGCTACAAAGAAACTGGCTGACATGCGGACCGGCCCAGGAAAGGAAGACCGAGAGTCGCCTCTGCTGCGGAGGATAAGTTCATCCGAGTCACCAGCCTCAGAAATCGCAGGTTAACAGCAGCTCAGATCAGAGAGCAGGTCAATGGCACACAGAGTTCTAGCAGCAGACACGTCTCTAGAACAACTGTTAAGAGGAGACTGTGTGAATCAGGCCTTCATGGTAGAAGATCTGCTAGGAAACCACTGCTAAGGACAGGCAACAAGCAGAAGAGACGCGTTTGGGCTAAAGAACACAAGAAAGAACACAAGAAAGAAAACTCGCTCAATGAGAAGGGGTGTCCAAACTTTTGCTCTCTACTGTATACGCCACCCTTTCCAGGTCCGCTTGAAAGCATCTTGGATGTGGGGAAAGTGGCTCGCAGTTAGATGACTTAATTGACAGTTACTCTGCTCATTAGGACTGCTGAGGCGAGAGGGGTCTTCACACTGCCTGCTTCTCAGTGAGTTCTTCAGAGACGCATTCATGATGAAACCACGTGTGTTCATACTCCTGTTTATCACAGGTGAGAAAAGGTGTGTGTGTGTGTGTGTGTGTGTGTCTGAGAGAGAGAGAGAGAGAGAGAGAGAGAGATTTGAATATGCTGATGTGATACTACATTCATAGCCATATTAATAGCTACTGATTTGAGCAGTTAACAGTTTCCTGGTTGTATCTGAAGATGCTCAGTGTGAGTTGTGAAAGGAGACATACAGACTGGAGGTCTCGCTGTATGAGGTGCTTTATTATAGCATCAAGGTCTGGAAAATTCCTTAAACCAAATGTTTGTTCAAATTAACAGACATAATGTACATGAGATCTCTGCTCCACAGGAGTCGTCCCCATCATCCAGGCTGTCTATCGTAAGTACCATGCGATCCCAACAGGGAAAACATGGAATGATGCTCTGGCGTACTGCAGGGCCACTTACACTGACCTGGCGTCCTATGAAAACAAAGATGAAGCAACCCGACTTAAAAATTTAGCACAGAGTCAAAACATAGCTTCCAGTCTTTGGATTGGACTTTACAATGATATCAACAGCTGGCGCTGGTCAATGGGAAATGAGCCACTTGGAAGTTCGAGATATTGGTACTCCCCCAACCCTAAAAACTTGAACTCTAACCAATATTGCGCTGGAATAGACACGCTTGGTTGGTTTGATTATGAATGTTCAGCAGCACAACCATTTATCTGCTTTGATGGTAGGAAACAAGTCATTTTTTTAATTAGCCAGTCTGTCAGAAGTTGTATCTATTTTCTGTACAAAAGAATTCATATATATTTTTAAAACCTTACAGACAGGTACACTGGTAGCAGTAGCTATATTTACATCTCTGTCAACATGACATGGTCTGAAGCTCAGAGGTACTGCAGAGCGAATCACACAGACCTGGCCAGCGCGAGAAACATAACGGAAAACTCGATTATCATGGCGATGGTCTCTGGGGGAACGTGGTTCGGACTGTTCAGGGATTCCTGGAAGTGGTCAGACACCACAAACTTCACCTTCATGGCCTGGGTACCTGGAGAACCCAATAATTTGTTGGGACAAGAATACTGTGTGTTTTTTACCGGTGGAAATGCTGGTGATGTGCTCTGCTCACGCATAAAGCCTTTCTTCTGTGAATCAGGTGAGACGTCTCATTTTTACGTTCTGAATTTTTACTTGTATTCTCCAATTTTGAAAGTAAATGTGTGTGTGTGTGTGTGTGTGTGTGGAAATGTCTATTTCCAGAAATCACAGGAGAACAACAAATTCTAAGAGTGAAGGTCCAGTCCAGTCAGGATGTGAATGATCCTGCAGTAAAGGCGGCCATGTTGCAGAAGGTGAGTCTCATCCTTCACTGCAGTCAGAACCTGAGTGTTTATTAGACTGTGAAAATTCACTTTATTAACAAACTTTATTGTAATAACCATCTCTCAAGTCTCTCTATGCTCCGCTATTCATTGATTCACAACATGCTCTCTGTTCTTTAGATTCAGCAGAAGTTCCTTGTGTACGGGGCCATCACAGTCAAATGGAGAGAGCAACCAGATGGACTGATTTTTAACAAGATTAAAGAGAACAATTCTACTGTAATAAGTCTTTGTTCAGTTTAGTTTCTGCGAATGCTGGTTGATGACGTAAGGTATCTCACAGTGCAGAGTTAGTCTCAGATGTTAGACATTCCTCTCCCACAGTAGGTTCTGCATATGGAACAGTGTAGAAAGACAAATGAAGATAAATAATGAACGATGATGATGAATCAATATTGGCATGACATTGAATGAGTGATCGACAGCGACACAGCATTGTGAAGGTGACCTCAGAATAACTGGATCTTTACTCGGAACATCGATGCTGCTCAATGTCTTTTTGCACAAGATCTGAGCCTGTTACACTCAGAGCATGACCAACACCTCAGCTCCCCACGTGTGTGTCTCATGTGTCATGTGTCATACAAAGTGCTGCTGCATCTCTTGAGTGTTGTAGAATTATCACTAGGATTGGGTACAGAATGGCACCAGAACCTACAGTACTGTATGTAACCGTATCAGAACCGTATATGTACTAGAACTGAATCAGAGAGCAGAGTTTTGAGCCTCACAAGGTTATTTCCAGACTGAGAAAAAAAAAAAACTTGTGTAAAAAAGCTCTAATAATACAAATCCAACTCATTTTTGTAGTAACGCGAGTGTGCATGTTGTTTTCACATTCCTACTTGAAAGCACAAATGCGACCTTCTGTGTGAACGCCGCTGAAGTGACTCCAGTGATTACACTCAGTCTGACAGCAGCAGGAGACATTAGCTTAAGCTAAGCTAAACACACTTAAATTGAAATACCTGATGCTAAAGTGCGGCTGTATTTCTGATTCTGACATCGTGACATACAACAAATGTCTTTAAACAGTTGTGCATAAAAACACGTCAAACCTACTGAAACATCTGAGGACACACAGGATGAAAGTCACAGCAGTGTGAGCAGTTCATGGAGATTATTTAGTTGTATTTGCACCCTCGTGTTAGGTCGGTTTGTTCATCATGTCGTCAATGTTGATCAGACATCATTGCAATTTAATTCTAACCCTTATATTGTACCAGCAGTCCATAACACCGCCAAAGTCATGTGGCCACAAAGCCAACCGTCCTGCTGTGCACTGTGTAGTATAAGCATCGTGTAGTGTGTGTGTGTGTGTGTGTGTGTGTGTGTGTGTGTGTGTGTGTGTGTGTGAATATAATATCTATGAAACAATGAGATTATGCAACATTACAATATTTATTTTTGTCCAGAGTCGCAATAATTTCTCTCCCTGATCTTGTATTGATGATGGCAGAGGCGCTGCGCTCTACAAGGCTACACAGCTGTTTAGTCCCAATCCCCTTGAGTAATCTTCAGCTCGAGTTCTCTTGGCTCGCTCATCAGACAGAGACAGTCTGAGCATTATAAGTTATACACATTTTCACACGTCTCATACACATTTCTGTCATTTTCTTTTGATTGTGTAAAGCTGCCTTGAGACAATGACGGTGTTAAAAGTGCGAGATAAATAAAGAGGAATGGAATTAAATTAAGTTCTACTGTTGTTTTTTTAGATTTTATTTCACTGCATTTTTAAGTGACCTCTCTTTTTTATTAATATATCTTTATTTTTTATTTTTATTCTATTTTCTTCTTATCTTATTGTATTGGTTTCCTTTGAATATGCAGCCACTGGAGAAACAATTTCCTTCGGGATTAATAAAGACTCTTATCTCTTATCTCTCATCACACTCATTCAGGATGTCCATCCACTCATAGATGATGATGTTACACCACTATCATTTCAGCGTTAAATAAAGTTCTTAACCCAGTGGTAGTACTTTCAGCAACTTCTTTAGTTGTTTTCTTTGCTAATGCAGGACAATAATTTGAAACATTTGAAGAAATGAGAAGCTCTTCACTGCATCAGTTAGGGTTAAATAACTTGTTACAGCTGAACTGTATTATTCATTGCAGTATTTATCCAAAGGAACAATCTTAACTATTTCAAGTGGTAATTATTAGTAGTATTTCTCATTCATTTTTTGGCATGTACTTCTAATACTCTTACTGTACTAAAAATAAATCAAAAATGTCCTTTTCCACAGACTTGAATGAACAATGTTAAGTGCTGCTGCTGCACTGGTGCTGTGTCCATGTGGCCATGGTTTCTTTTCCAATACTTATTTTTTAAGATGTTCGAGAAACAGATTAATTCATTCCTCCATTGTCCTGCCTGGCTGAGGACTTTGTAGTTCATAAGTAAAGACCATGTGCTCAGAGACTGTATGGATTAGAACCGAACAAGAATACAATAAGACAAATACTCTTCAGCCATACTTACCAAACATGACCTCTACAATGCTTCTGATAAAAGTTTGTCAATTGTAAATACAGATTAAAATTAGTCACCGCCTGTGACACGACACACGTAAAGTCAGTAGTCCAACTCTGTCCAACATGCTGCAGCGTATCTCAGGTAACATTCCCCAGCTCCTCATTTATTCTCTGCTTGAGTTCCTCTAGGCTTGTAGGAAGAGGGGGGGGGGGGGGGGGGGAGACCAGACCTTTCAGATAAACCCATGGAATGAAAAATCACAAGGTGACAAGTCAGGTGAACTTGTGTTGTTACACTACAAAAAGAAGTAATAAAAATTGGGACATCCTGTATGTCTTTCTCAATCTCTAAAAGATGCTGGTACCATCCGCGCAGTTCAGGAGGATTGGAGGGCAATAACTATAGATTATTGTTTATTATTAGTATTAGTTTTATTTATTAAATAAGTAAACAATAATAAAAAAAAGTATAAAATTAATTAATAGCATATTGATTTGCTACTTAATGTCTGTAAACTAGTTGTTATGATGAGACAAGGTGAGACCACCAGCACCAGCACACTTTCTGTATTAGAGGGATATTTTCATGGACATTTTCTCATGTGTTGCATTATTAGTGATAAAGGACGAGAACACAGCTCACCTCATCACTACTGTGGTCTTTTGTCTTGTACATTAGTGAACTTAATCGACATACAGATTTCTGTGAAGCTGCTGTAAAATCTAACAAACCAAAACAATGGTTTGTGTTTACAGTCAAATGCAAACCAGCACAGCACAATTAACACACCTGACAATCAACTCATTTGCTTAACACATCAGTAATTCTTTGTTTATTTTGTGTTGTAGCGCATTTATTTTACCCAGGTTATGGACATCGGCGCAAACTGTGTTCTTACTTACCACCGCCAGACACTTTTACTACTCAATAAACAGGCGAATTTCACTCAAGATGAGCAGCGTGAGAAGCTCCGCGACCTCGGCTTGCTTCGGGAACCAGGCCTCCAGTCCTCAGCGTTGCCTGATGCCGGTAGCCAGAGGAGGGGACATCGTAAGCGGTGCGCGAGGAAGCGGAAGCGCGGCAAGCGGGCGGGAGTCTGTGCTAGGCTAAAAACAATCCCTAGCCGGCTCTTCCGTCCATCATCTTATCCAACGTCTGCACCCTGGACAATAAACTGGACTACATCCGACTCCAACAGGCTACACAGAGTGAGTTTAGGGACTGCTGCGTCTTTGTTTTCACGGAAACATGGCTCAGCGACAGAGTTCCAGACACCGGCATTCAGCTAGACGGACTCGCCTCGTTTCGCGCCAACAGAAACGCAGCTCTGTGCGGTAAGACTCGCGGCGGCGGCTTGTGTGTTTACATCAACACAAAATGGTGTAAGAACTCTGTGCTAGTTTCTAGCTTTTGCTCATCGTTGCTGGAGATTGTGACTGTTAGATGTAGACCTTTTTATTTACCACGGGAATTCACCACCGTTTTCATTATCGGAGTGTACATCCCACCTAGCGCTAATGCTAAGGAAGCGCTATGGGAACTGTATGCTAAGATCAGTGAGCTGCAAAATACACACCCGGATGGACTATTTATTGTAGTACACGTCATCAGTGACCAGCTACATAAACAAGTGCACCGATGACGTCAATGTCTCCAAGAACATCATCTCACGACCCAACCGGAAACCGTGGATCACTGCGGAGGTCTTAGAACAGCAAGGGCCAAACTTTCTCGGGCCATCAGAGAGGCGAAGTGCGCAAACGCCCAGAAAATCCACAATCACTTCAGAGACAGCGGCGACACACGGGCATATAAGCCATCTCCAACTACAGGACTTCATCACCTGCCTGTGACAGTGACGGCACCCTTCCAAATGCGCTGAACAGCTTCTATGCACGGTTCAATATGCAGAACAACGTGACGGCGAGGAAGACCACCCCTCCGCCGAACGACCAGGTGCTGTGTCTCACCACGGCTGATGTGAGGAAAACTCTACGCAGAGTCAACCCACGTAAAGCTGCTGGACCAGACAACATCACAGGCAGAGCGCTGAGAGAATGTGCAGAACAGCTGGCAGATGTTCTCACCGACATATTCAACATCTCTCTGAACAGCAAGAACGACGAGTCAGCGTACAGAGAGGAAGTACAGAGGCTAACGGGCTGGTGTACAGACAACAACCTGTCTCTGAATGTCGATAAGACAAAAAAGATGATTGTTGACTTCAGAAGGACATGGAGTGATCGCTCTCTGCTCAGCATTGACGGCTCTTCTGTGGAGATCGTCAAGAGCACAAAATTCCTGGGTGTCCCCCTGGAGGAGAACCTCACCTGGTCCCCCAACACCAGCTCTCTGCACAAGAAAGCCCAACAACATCTCTTCTTCCTGAGAAGGCTGAGGAAGGCACCACCGATGCTCACCACCTTCTATAGAGGGACTATCGAGAGCATCCTGAGCAGCTGCATCACTGTCTGGTTTGGGAATTGTACCATATCGGACCACAAGTCCCTACAGCGAATAGTGAAGACAGCTGAGAAGATCATCGGGGTCTCTCTCCCCTCTATTGAAGACATTTACACCACACGCTGCATCCGCAAAGCCACCAGCATTGTGGCTGACCGGACACATCCATCACACTCACTCTTCACCCTCCTGCCATCTGGAAAAAGGTACCGAAGCATTCGGGCCTCACATCCAGATTATGTAACAGTTTTTACCCACAAGCCCTCAGTCTCCTCAACACAAAGCGACTGGACTGATAAACAAACACATGCACAGTCACACTGATCTACAACCATCTTCATTTATTCATACCCACCTACCTGACCACCTGCCTCGCAATATTTGCACACTATTTATCTCACTCTGCTATTTGCACAAAAATATTTTTGACACAATGTAAATTGTCTACAGCTGTCTTTTCTCAGTACCTCATCACTAAAAAGAGGCATTTCAGTACTGAAACGTGTTACATTGTTGTGTTACGTTGTTGTGTTATCATGTAGCTCTTGTTTGCACAATTGCACGTGCACTTTGTTGTCTGTTGTCTAGTGTTGTCTCCTCTTGTATAAAAATTGATAGCTTTAGGTTGATTTAAAAAATGTAACATCTGCGTTGCTAATTTGTGTTGTTAATTTGTGTTGTTGTATGTATGTAGCACTTTGGTCCTGGAGGAACGTTTCACTGTGTCCTGAACTGTATAGGGTTGGAATGACATTAAAGCCTACTTGACTTGACCTGACTTGACTTGAAGAAACGCCTACTGTCACACCATTGACGAGCAGAGGGAGCCGAACACGCATTACCAAACGCACAGCTGCCTGTTTCCCGTATTCACTTACACTCTATTAAACTCTGAGAGATACTTAAAGAGCATTTGATGGTTGATCCGAACCCCGGGTCCCTGGGCCACTTTCTGGGTTTGTAGTTAAGAACGTTTCTTCCTGACTTCCTGGTTTACTGGGGTACTTTGTATCTCTGCCCCCTGTGTACAATAGTTTATTGTTTGTGGTCTTTTCACACTGTATTTTGTACCTAATATGGTGATCTCACCTCTGACGCTGCACTAGTGGCAGCCTGTTACAGTAGCTTCTGTCCATCACCGTGTGTTTTTATATTCTTTTTGGTATTTTTAAAATTGTTTTTCATTTATTTTTCACATTTTTTTTTTTTTTGCACTATGGATACTGTGCATCTAAAATATTTTTATTTAGTTCTCTCAGTGTTTTTTACATTCTCCGTACCGGGAAGACGAGCAGTTGAGATTGGAGGTAGTCACGCTACTATAGTTTAACAACGCGATCAGCTGATCACCCTGTCGGCGAAGCAGAGTTACAGGAGGAAACTAGAGTCACAGCACCAACAGAGTGACTGTAAGAGCCTGTGGCAGGGACTAAGAACAATAACCTGCTGTAAAGCACCAACATCCGGTATGACGAACGCGGACATGACTCTGAAGATGAGCTGAACACCTTCTATGCTCGCTTTGAAGCTGCAGTTAACTAATGCTAGCAATGCTAATGCTAGCGGTGCCATCGGCTGCAGACAGGAAACACGTTCATCGTCTCAGAGCATGACGTGAGGAGAGCCTTCAGGAGCGTGAACACCAGGAAAGCAGCAGGACCAGACGGCATCTCAGGTCGAGTCCTTGCACCAGTGTTCAGACCAGCTTGCACCTGTGTTCACCGAGACATTCAACCTCTCCTTATCCCAGTCGGTGATCCCCACATGCTTTAAAGAGTCCATCATTGGTCCTGTTCCGAAGAAACCCTGCTTCCCTCAATGACTATCTCCCTGTAGCCCTCACATCAGTAGTGATGAAGTGCTTTCTTTGAGAATGTCATGCTGACATAACCTGTTTTAAGATGGCATGCTGTTGCCACCTGCTAGCTATGAGACTGACATGCTCACTCTGTCAGCTGGTGTTAATGATGTCCTGTCCCATACAGACACGGCTAGTGGACCAGATGCGCATCTTTTCCTGAGCTCTTGCTTGTCTTGGTCACAGGCCCAGCAGAAGCCTAAAACAGTTCTGTTTTGTTACACTGTTTTGGCCCAGCTCCCTTGTAGATCTCCATCACAGGCCGAGTGAGACTTAAGAAAGACAGAGGTCAATGCGTCAGTGAAGACCAGGCACCTTTCAGCATAGGGAAGAAGATGTATATATTTTAAGAACATTTCTTTGCTATGTGAGGTTAGTTGAGGACTGAACCTTGAAGGGACAACAGAATATATACTGTATATTACGAGCTTTAGTACACGTCATTGACGAGGGTTTGTAGAAACAGTTGAAAGGTTATAGTTAAAAATAAACTGATCAGTAAAATAAACTGCTTTAATGTAATCAGTGATATTATTATTTCAGGTTGAAGGCCCCGTACGTCTGTCTGTCATGAAAAACGAGACACAAAATGACTGCTAGGACCAATCAATAGGTACATTTACATTTGCATTTTTTGCATTTACAAAAGTGTTTTGAAGACTCCAACGATACGTGCATCATTATATTGGATTAACTGATTACTAACAAAGAGTGCCATCAGTCAGGCACAATTAGGTTTTAGGTTCAGGTTTTCTGGAACAAAAAAATAGTCTTGATGAAGATCTTCCTTTAACCGCGAGAGATGGTGGGAACAGTCAGGTAGTGCTGGAGAAATGAAGGTGAGGAGGTTACGGTGAAGTGCAGAGAGCTAAAAGTCCTTCAAGGTAAGTAGGTGCCAGTGTACTTTTGCATTGGTAGGCAAAAATGAGTGTTTTAAATTTTGATCTAGGAACCTACAGAAGCAAATTAATAAATTGGTGAACATCCCATAGTGGGGATTGGCTCAAGTCACAATGGATTTCTGCCATGCCCAGAACAATGTACACAGTATGCTGGAGTACCATCAGTAAGGAAGGTGATCCTGCAATGGGTGGACTGAACCCCCAAACAACAATCCCATTCCTTCTACTTGCTGTCATTTGGAGAACATGGCCCCCATTTGCTCTGGGACTTTTGGGACACCTGACACCTGTGCATGTTGGCAGAGGAACATGGCACTGAGGGGATAGTTGTCATAGTTGACTGACTGTCTGGATCCATCCACTTTCCTCATCCCACCATCCCATTCCTGTTTTTCCCACAGGATCAAGGACGCCTCCTCTTCAAAGCAGACTCTAAACACCTTTTACCTTCCATTCCCTCCTTTGCTTCACAGTTATCATCTTCTCCCCCAGTGTATGTTCTTTTAATCTCTTTTTGCTCTCCATAGTGGAACAATCCATCCCTGCAAGGACTGAGTAAAAGCCCAGGCTGAATTGCTGGTGTGTTGAGTAAGGCAGGGATGACCAGGATCAAATTCAAATTTTATTTGTCACATACACACATACGCATAGTGAAATGTTTTAACAACCGCCCTTGACCTAATAATTAAATACAAAATTGAGTACTTTAAATAAAGAATATTACATTTAACTAAGAATATAATAATAAAAAGAAAAATAGAGTATGATCAAAAAATATTCAAATAAGGAATATAAAATATGAAATAAGAATATAATTTAAAAAATCTACAGTACAGTGGTGGCTCGTGCCAACAAACAAAATGAAAATTAAACTTTTAATACTGGCCTGTAAATAGTCATTTATCAGGTGATTATGTGGTGATCATCACTACTAGTATAAAATAAAGTCCTGACTCACATCACATCCAGTCAGCAGCTCCGCTCGCCATAAGAAATGCTGGAAAAGACTCGCTGAGAATCACATGGTCCAATCACATGAGCCCAAATATTTAAACACAATATGATTCACTAAGAACAAAAGTGGGCGGGTTCGGGGCGCACAGAGCTCCGCCCCAAGGATGATTTAAAAAGATCCAATCAGAGCTCAGCCTCAGGTCACATGCTTTTCAAAGATTTACCTGCTACATAGACACTCGTTTGTCCGGCGCCCCGCGTACACCAACACAAATGAACGTAATACAGTTTAGATTTTTTAAAATTGCAAATAAATTATATTAAGAAATACAGCGGAATATTGTGACTAAATGACTTTATTTCATTATTAAAATAAATAATTATTATGTTAAATAATTACATGTTGAAGTACTGTAGCATTCTTCAGTGTCTAAATTTAAAAAGAAGGGCAGCGCCCCTGCGCCCCCTATTGACCGGCCCCCACTGCTACAGTATAGAAAATATATATTTTTAAAAATGTTACATTATGTACAAGTACAAGTAATTAAAAAAATAGAATTAAGGTGGAATGTCCAGTCATGAGCATAGCAGCATAACAGTGTGCAAATGAGCAAATGAGTTAAATGTACAAATGTGTATCGATGTGCAATGTGCTAAGTGGTATAGGAGTAGGAGCAGAGTGTTTAGTCCTGTGTGGTGGTGTGATTGAGAAGCTTCCCCTTAGTCTCTCTGTTCTCCTTCAGCGTTTCCTGACTGCAACAGAGAGAACAGGTCGTTGTTGGGGTGGCTGAGGTCCTTCAGCATCTTCCTGGCCTTGGTCCAGCACCGCTTGTTGTAGATTAAGTGCAGATCAGGGAGCTCGGTGAGGTCAGGCTGCAGGGCGATAATCACTGAGGGAAGAAGTGTGGGGTTACTTTGGGACAGGAGCAATGATTGACTCCTTAAAGCATGTGGGGATTGAACCTCTCCTGGGGTAATGAGAGGTTGAATATTACTGGGAACAGCCAGATGATCTGCGCAGGCTCAGAGGACTCAACCTGGGATGTCGCCTGGACCTGCCGCTCTCCTGGTGTTCACTCTCCTGAAGGCTCTTCTCAAAGATGGTCAGATGAGGTGGACTACCTCTAAAAGATCTTCTGTCCTGGCTGTGTGGCCACTTTATCTCTACCTGCCTCAACTCAATGTCTGCATTAATTCCATGGTGAACAATGACCCAGAGCACTGGCTCATTCCACTCACTACTGGTGACAAGCATCCAAAAGCAGAGGGTGTAGTCAGTGGTGCGCCTCTTGCTTGAGAAATACAGGCAGCATAGTATTTAAAAAGCTAGAGTCAGAGGATTCTACTTATCCAGATAGCAGTTAGGGTGGTGAAGGGTGGAGGAGCCAGTGGTGGTGGGGGATGAGTTGGATAAGATTTAACTTAAAGATGTCTCAAGTGAGCAGTGAGGTGGTCTGTATACAGGTAGTGTCCTTGAGCAGCGGTTGTTTGTGTGAATTAAAATCTTTTACTGGGTTCATGAGGGCAGAGGGAAGAGCAAAGATGCACTCGCTCA
The DNA here is from genome assembly GCA_011419295.1 of Clarias macrocephalus. Lineage (NCBI taxonomy): Eukaryota > Metazoa > Chordata > Actinopteri > Siluriformes > Clariidae > Clarias > Clarias macrocephalus. The sequence continues at coordinate 1,896 of JAAGKR010009562.1, read as the reverse complement.
CTCATGCTTTATCCTGTATACAGGGTGACGGGGGCCTGGGGTCTATCCTGAGGACTTAGGGCACGAAGCGAGGTGCACCATGGACAGGATGCAAATCCACTGCGGTGCAGTACATAAACTCACACACTCATTCATACACTACAGGCAATTTGAGGAAAGCCAGTGAGCCTAATCTGCATATCTTTGGCCTGTGGGGGGAAACACAGAAGTACCCGGACAAAACACACGCAGCACAGGGAGAAAAACTCCATGCACACACACACACACACACACACACACACACACACACACACACACACACACAAGAGGGAATGGAACCTGGACTCTGTAGGTGCGAGGCGACAGTGCCAACCAACCTGCCACAAAATGCAAAAGGACATAAAATGCAAAAAAGAGATGTGAGATAGTAACTCGGGGACGCTTGTCCCGGGGGGTTGGAATGTGGAACAGAACCCAAACCCAAAATGTGTGAAGAGCCCAAGGTCAAATTGTAAACATTGTTTTCCTACCTGTTTTTGCTGTCAGAACCTGAACAAAAGTCATTTCCATCTGCTTTGTTTAATTTGGTAGGAAAATTGATGTAGGGTGCCGGTGTCCATTTTTCAGTGCAGATGCTGCTGCTTGTCTTGCTTCCACGTTTGTTTGTTTATTTCTCTTCTTCTTCTTAAAAGGGTTCTCCAGTTCTCATGAGAGTGTTGTGAGAGTTTGGTATGTCCAGTTAGAGTAACATGTCGTGTAGAGTTTGATCCCTCACCTGGCGCAGTGGTGAAGGGGATGATCCATCATGTAAAGATGACTGTGGAAGCCAAGGGGTTAGTGCACACTCCCAAATTTTTCAGGATCTTGCAGCTACAACCTTAGTCTAAATAAACTCTCTAAAGGAAAACGTACACCTCTTCTTCAAGCCGAGGTCATGTCATTTCATGTTTGTGTTAGGATTCAGATTTTTATAGACTTGCAGTCAAAAATAAGCAATTAAAAACATGCCCACGCCCACCTCAAGGAAAAAAGCACTAGATCACTAGTATATTAATTAGATCCGAAAAGCATGAGGGCCCGGATAGCGCTGCCACGCGGTCTGGACCTGGACTGCCGTCCCCCATGTTCTGATGCCTGGGCTTTGTGCGTTAACAAATGTGAATTGTTTTAGCCCAAAGGTCCTTATTTTTCCATTATAAGCATCAGCCTTATGATTAGCATATCATTATTAGGTGATCCTGTGCGGGGATTAGAGGTTTGGGTTGGATTGGGTCAAAGTCCAGATCTTAAATCCAACTGAGAATCTGTGGCAAGACTTGAAAATTGCTCTCCATCCAATCCGGCTGATCTTGTGCTATTTTGAAAAGAAGAATAGGCAAAGATTTCACTCTCCAGAAGCTCGCAAAAGACTTGCAGCTGTAGTGACTGTGAGAAGTGGGTCTACAAAGAATACACACTTCATTTTATATTCAGTCAGGGGGTTAAAACAAATGTACACAACACGTTTCACATATCTATAAGTACAAAAAGTTAAAAAAACGATTTAGCATTTTCCTATAACTTCACAATTATGTGCCACTTTGTGCATCATGAGTTTATATACACTGCCTGGGACAATATATTATATATAAAGAGAATAAAGTATATATACGGTACAGTATACAGCGTATGACACACTGCAGAGCCTCAAGTCTGCAGTCAGGGACCAGCGAAACCCGGAATAAATAAAGTGTGTGTGTGTGTGTGTGTGTGTGTGTGTGTGTGTGTGTGTGTGTGTGTGTGTGTGTGTGTGTGTGTGTGTGCGTGTGTGTGTGTGTGCGCATGTGTGTGTGTGTGTGCGTGTGTGTGTGTGCGTGTGTGTGTGTGTGTGTGCGTGTGTGTGTGTGCGTGTGTGTGTGCGTGTGTGTGTGTGTGTGC
>JAAGKR010009561.1:0-26230 GCA_011419295.1 Clarias macrocephalus | reverse complement strand
CTCTATCCGATCAGATTCTGACCTTTCACAGTCCGGCGGATTTTGTGAAAACTGTAACAAAAATATTTGATATCAATCCGCATAACCCGCCTTCTGTTGATAAAAAAAAAAAGTTAAAAACATTGGAGATTCCTACATTTTTCCAAAAAAGAAAAAATAAATAAATAAATAAAATTTTGCTACATTGATACACATTTCCAAACTTTATCTATTTATTGTATCTTTTTTTTTTTTTGAGCATTTTTGTTTAGCTGCTTTTTAATAAACATATACAGGGCTCGGCATTGTGCCATATAGAGTGACATGTCCTTTTTTTCAGCACAACCTAGGCAATATGATGAACTGAATTTTAGTTCATTGAAAATTGACGTTATAAACGTAATGCTGACTTTTATTCTACCTGACATATCCGAAAATGTTTGATGCCTGAAGCCTCCCCAATAACACACACTGGCAAGGCTTCCATATAAGCACACATATTTTTTTTCGATCATCATTTAATGATGATTACAGTATGCTGTATGTGTTGCCAGCGCAGATCTGTCCGGCTTGGATTTTAACCTTTTTTTCCCTGGAATATGGGAATGAGGTCACCAAAATGTAGAACTGTCAACAAAATGTATAGCTTTTTCTAGGAACGTCTGTAGTCCAACTAGGGCCCGTGGTGGCCGATGGTGACCTTTGTATTTATTCCCATTTTACAACTATGGTAGGACCTCCAGTCAACATTCACACACACATTCATACACTACAGGCAACTTGGGAACACCAATTAGCCTAATCTGCATGTCTTTGGACTGTGGGAGGAAACTGGAGTACCTGGGGGAAACCCACCAATCGCAGGGAGAACATGTGAACCCCATTCACACAGACCCCGAAGTGGTAATACTGTAGAACCTGGACCCTACCCACTATAATCCACCGTGCCTGAATGCAACATGCGCAACATAAAGGTATACTTCTGCATTATCCCTATTCAGATTCATTTAACATGTAATTATTACCACGGCATCACTGTGAGAAAACACTTACAGTGCTTCAGTAAGCTTCGAGGAGCTCCACCGCCTTTACATTTGAGCACAAGCAGATCAGGGGACAGAAACACAGAAACGCCACCCGCGTTATAGAGCTGGTACGAACAAAAGCAGGTTTTATGAAGTCGCGTCGGCTCCCTGGAACTAATTTGCTTTTGTATAATGTCTTCCAGGAAATAAGGTATACCGAGCGCTTTTCTGTAGGTGACCCGACCTCACCAGGGATGACAAAATGACTTAGAGAGCAGGCAGTCATGCAGAACACAGCTCTTTTAATTGGCATGCAGCTCCAGCTGAAAGCAAACAGACTTTATTTGAGATTGCTCTCCATCCATTGTGCACATTTGTGTAATGGCGGCAATGTCAAAGAGATGCGTTTGTAAGTTTACATAAAGTACTCTCACCTGGCTGTCATGGCAATATTGGGCTTTCAATGGTTTCTTTGAACTGGTCTTTCAACATACATTATATTGTTGATTGCAGAACATATACCTTTAGAATATAATATTTATTTATTTATTATCAATATGGGTCACAAATACACAAGGGGCGTTCAAGTCAAACCGGGACTTATGGTGACATTTCTGGTCAAAGCATTGACATTTCCAGAAGACTTTACGTACAGCACCGTGATGAGACTCTTAGCCGCGGTACAACATTTGAATGTTGCAAAAGTTTTAGCCAGGAACTCGTCCCGCAGAACAGAAATAAAATTGCTTGAATTGATTTCCACATGTCTGGGGCATTAAAGGGGTTCTTGGGAGGCCAGCGTTTCAGACATGAAGCAGGCAGTCTGATCGTGGCTCCAGACTACTGAGAAAACTTTTTACCTTGATGGTGTCCAAGCATATATTATATAGAGAAATAAAGTTTGTTTTTAGTCTTATAACTGTTCTGTTATTCTGCAAAATCAAAAGTCTGGTTTGATTATTAATTCAGTGGTGCTAAAAGTCCCCAAAATGTCTTTTAATTTGCTAAGCCCAAGGCCCAGCCACTTCCTGTTACTGATCATGATTGTCTACAGATGGTAGCTTCTCTCTGCCAACAATAAAAAAATTAAAAAATATAAAAAAAATGTTTGTTTGACAGGATTGAGACAGAATACAGTGGGAAAGTCCAACTGATGCACTGCACAAAATGGGTGTAATAATAATAATAATGAAGAAGAAGAAGAAGAAGGACTGCACTTGAATTCAAATCATCAGCTATAGATGTTCGAAACTTGGAAAGACTTGAGTGTTCCAGCAGGACAACGCAGGGTAACTTTAAGGTTTTGGAGCCTCAACCACAATGAAAATTCAGAAATTAAAAAGATTTTGACCAAACAAAAAGATATTGCAGAGATGACAAATAGGAATCAGGCGATTCATACTGTATATTTTGTACTGAAATTGTTTCAGTAACTTTGTGTTCTATTACAGTAATTGCAAGAGATAATGACTGGTTCCAGTGGTTAATGTTCCCATCTTTCTTTAATTGTCTTTTCCAATAATTGTTTATAATTACGTTGCACAAGAATTGTAACTATAATTGCTTTAGTTTATTACTTTTTTTTTATTCAAATAATTTCTAAATTAGTTCACTCAGACCTGAGATAATTTTTTTTACTTAAATTAGGGCTGAGTTTCCTTGTGTGCATCTTAACTGGGAAGAGAGAGAGAGAGAGAGAGAGACCAAGTGTGCTAGTGTTCTCCTTCTACCATTTCACACTGAACTTTGTGCTTCGATGCTTGTGGGAAGCTCGGCCCAGACTGTCTAATGTAATAGTCATCACACTGAATAGTGAGGCGGTGCGTGGTGCAGCATTAAGATCAGCTCAGATCCCCATTAGACTAAAACAAGAGTGGGAGACAAAATGGACAAACGGCGCATTTGGATCGTCGCCTCGGCTGCGCTTCTGCTCTTCTCTTCTGTGGCTCTGCTCCTGCTCACGGTGCATGTGGACGAGATCCAGGAACCTCCACAAAATATGGTAATATCTTACTTACAATCACACATCAGGCATGCATTACTGCAAATGCATTACTTTTCATTAACATTCTCACTTGGAATCATTCGTACCAGCTATACCAAGTTTTCTCATTAGAGTCTTTAAAGTATAAAAGCCTGCGTTTTTATTATTGCTGCTTGAGCAAGTATGGAATTAAGAACGTTGTGAGAAATATGCATAATGCATATATTTTTGTCCCTGTTGCATTGACTCTTACTTTATCGACTTTTTGCATAAGAGCTTTATTTAGTTTTCCTGAATGCAACATGCACAACGTTGATGCATATTTCATCATTAGCTCTATTCAGACTGGATTAATTTTCCATATGCTTATTAATATGGAGATCTTAATGTGTGTCAAATGTTTACGAAGCTTGAAGTAATTATCGCCAAATGCTTTTCAGAGCTTCATTGCCGCAGATTTAAAGACGTGCAGAGCAAACAAACAAACAAACAAACAAAAACAAACAAACAAACAAACAAATCCTTTTGATGCATTATTTTTCTGGTGGGAACCATTAGAGTGAGTTTGACAGAAGAGAAGAAGACAAAGGGGACAAAAACAAGTAAGGGGGGTCTGCAGTGGCGAAAGAAGTGGCATACGGAAAATAGGGATACTCGCATTTCCGACTGAAACATCCCAAAGGAGTCCAGCTGTTCAGCCTACACGCTCACATTAACACTAAATGCATCCGGTACATCTGCCTTGCTTTCATCATTGTCCATTCATTCAATTCTGGCATGTGGGACTGATAACCATCCCATTCTAAGAAATGCAGGATGCAATATGTGACTTGTAGAGTAAGCAGAACTGCAGCTTGTACCTGAATATTAATGCGCTCTCCCTCTTCGCCCTGTGACAGTATGGGATCGTCCTGGATGCTGGTTCTTCTCACACGACCATGTACGTGTACAGATGGCCGGCGGACAAACAGAACGGCACAGGCGTGGTAACCCAGCACAGCGAGTGCAAGGTGAAAGGTCAGAGAACGCGTCTCGGATCATTTCTCTAAGCGTAGAAATGAGTAGGGAATGAAACACTCGAGACCAAGCAGTTCCTGGGAAAATGATCAACAATGTAGCTTGGTTTGATGCGACCCGGCATGAGGAGCTCTATTCCTTTTATACAACAGCAATTTGAGTAACTTTTTTATTTTATTAGTAAACATGTCAATTATTTAAAAAAAAAAAAGAAAAAATCACATTTAATGTTCTACGAGGAGCGTTCAAGTCAAACCGGGACTTCTGATTGCGGAATAACAGAACACGAGTATCGGGGTAAAAACACCCTTTATGTCTCTATATAGTCCCCTGTTACACTAATGCACATATCCCAGCATTTCACTAGTGGATACCATCAAGGTAGAAAGTTTTTTTTCCTTAACGTCGGAGCCATGATCGGACTTCCTACCGGACTTCACGTTTGAAACGCTAGGCTCCCGGGAACTCCTTTAATGGCTTGGACACGGGGGACGTGGCAATAACTTCCATCTGGGTTCCTGTAATGTGGTAGTGATGCTGCTGAATGAATGTATGTACAGTTCACACAGACGGCTGCGTCTCTTCCGCAAGCTGACGGTGAGTTATCCACAGATTTTTCAAGCATCAGACGTTCCATAGCTGAATGTCCACGAGAACGACTGCAACGTCCTCCAAGCCACCTCGGCCAGGATGGACGTCGTCATTCATGGACGTACGTTCGGATGTTTCACCGCGGCCAAGAGTCTCATCACCGTACTGTGGTTCTGTAAATGTCAATCAATTTTACGCCTTCCTTCAGCAGAAATTTCATCCAAGTCCCAGTTTGACATGAACGCCCTTCGTAGCAACGAGTTAGAGCTCAAACTGTCATTCTCTCACCAGCTTCCCTAGTTACAAAGCGTCTCACTATGGTTTATACAGAAACCAGAAAATTTGGAAGAAACCACTGGCACTGGAGACTCCTTCCATAAATATGTCTGCTTTATTATTAAAGAACACTTTTGTAATCCATTTATTCTATTCTTTTGACTCTGTATATACTGTAAATGATCTCTTCCTATAGAATAGTTACCTTTATACTTCAAAATGTTTTGAACCATTTTGACCTAAAAAAATACACAATATTGGTGTGTTTTTTTATACCACTGATTTGTCTTTCATCTCTCAATTATTTATTATCTCATAAATGTCTTTTTTTTTCCCCATACAAGCTAAAACCACTATTGATCATCCTGAACCGAACCGAACCTTACAGATTTCCTTTTTCCATTTCTCTTCACCTCTATATCACTTAAACCTTTATTTTTCTCCATTCATTTTTTTAGTTTCATGTCTAAGCAACTTAGACTTTTTGCTTTCGCGCTGCAGGCAGAGGGATTTCTAGTTACGCTGGTCAGCAGGGAGCTGCAGGCCGCAGTCTGGAAGTGTGCCTCGAACAGGCCATGGCGGACGTTCCTCGAGCACGGCATCACCTCACGCCCGTGTACCTGGGAGCTACGGCAGGCATGAGGCTCCTGAAGTGTGTACGAGTGACAATCCTACGGATGTCTGTTTAAACATACGGTAACTCGCTTATTCTTTTCCGCTCTCTCTTGAAGCATGTCCAGCCCTGAGAAGTCGAGGCAAGTTCTGCAGGAAGTGGAACAAGCGATCAAATCCTTTCCCTTCAAATATGAAGGAGTGAAAATCTTGAGTGGGAAGGAGGAAGGAGCATATGGATGGGTCACCGTCAACTATCTCCTGGAAAACTTTATCAAGGTATCCGAATGCATGTGGTTTGTGTCTAATCGCACTCGCGTGCATCCAGTGCCCTCTAGAGGTCTAGGTTTTGGATTTTCATTGAACTCCTTCATCAGTATGGCTTTGTAGGCCGGTGGTTGAACCCGGGCAGACAAACGGTTGGTGCGCTGGACTTAGGAGGAGCGTCCACTCAGATCACGTTTGTCAACCGGGAGAAAGTTGAGGATGTGGAGAACAGCATGACTTTGCATCTCTACGGCCAGGACTATTCTCTGTACACACACAGCTACCTCTGCTACGGAAAAATGGAGGTTCTGCGCCGACTTCTGGCCCACCTGTTTGAGGTATATACTGGCTTATGCCACCTAAAGTATCTTTTATTACTGTACATAGTGCATTGTTTTCAACCTCTAAATTGCCCATATATAAATCTATATATTAGTGGATTATACTGTAAATCTCACCTGAACTGCTGCTGTAATCCTCAAGACTGTCCTGAACTCATCCCAAGATTTTTACAATCTGATCATTTGAAAATTCCTTTATCTGCTGTCACTGTTTTTTTTTTTTTCCCCTTCTTTTATTTCTAGACGCAGAACAGCACAGGCACCGTGCACCATCCGTGCTACCCTTCAGACCACAGAGAGACCCTGAAGCTCCGAGAAGTCTTTGATTCGCCATGCATCAAAACACAGCGTCCTGCATCGTATAACCCTGAGACGCCTTTGATCACACAAGGCACGGGCAACTACCAGCACTGTCTGGGGAATGTATCCGAGATCTTCTCCTTCAAGAACTGTCCGTTCTCCCGGTGCTCCTTTGATGGCGTCTTCCAGCCCAACACCAGTGGCAGCTTCATGGTACAGTATGTCATGGTCACGACGTCACCACCCTATTTAAAAAAAAAAAAAGTCTTGTTTTCTTCTTCTTCTTCTTCTTTATGTTTGAAACTGTTTGTGTGATATACTTTTAGGCTTTTTCAGCCTTCTTCTTCACGCACAGCTTTCTGAAGACGAGCACAGGCATTTCCATCAGCACCCCGGGTCAGCTCCGGCAGGCCGCCCAGGCTGTGTGTAACATGTCCCTCGTGAAGGTACCACCACAGTGTGTCGGAGTATTTTTACATCTGATAAGTAAGGAATAAAACACGACGAGACAAGGAAAATAATCAACCACTGGGTGCGATTGTGTGGCCTGAGACGAAACGCAAGTGCTGTTTGATGAATTCTTTGAATCCTGCGCACTATAATAAATACTTTCTTCATCTTAGATGTCTACGGATTTTCCAGAACAGAAGTCGTACCTGAGGGATTACTGCGCGCTTAGTGTGTACATCCAGGTCCTTATGCTGCAGGGCTACGGCTTCGACGATCTGGCCTTCCCTAGAGTTTCCTTTCAGAGAAAAGTGAGCTCATCTATTATAGATCTCAGTGGCTTGTGAAAATGAATTATTATTTTTATAAACAACTGAATCAAATTTATCCTTTTAATCTCTCAGCCTAGACTTATGTTCCTGATTCCTTTCTCGAATATTCACTATTAATAGCAGTTATTGATTAATGTGTTCATAATGAATATATATATATATATGTGTGTGTGTGTGTGTGTGTGTGTGTGTGTGTGTGTGTGTGTGCCAGGCCGGGGACTCCTCTCTAGGCTGGGCGTTGGGTTACATGCTAAGTATGAGCAATATGTTACCCGAGGAGAGTGTAAATCTGAGAAGAGCCCTGCATCCTGGAGCCTGGATCTCCCTCCTGCTTCTCCTGGCACTCCTCATCAGCAGTATGCTCATATTCATCGTTCTGCAAGCATGCCGAAAGAACAAGAGTAACGTCTGATCACGACCGATCGGGGGAGGATAAGGATGGCACCTACTCCTCTTTTCGAATTTTTAGAAAGTTGGAAAATGATTAAAGAAGACTTTCTAATCTCTTAGAAACAAGCAAAAGTATTAACAGTATATACAGCTGGCTAGAATTATTAATAACATTAACCACCTGAGATAATCGTTTTAGCCTCTTTGATTTGTGTGACTGGATTAAAGACACTGACTCTTATACAGTATATATAAAATGAGCCAGTAATTCTATACTTATACGGACGAATTTCCATTAATTCCTATGGAATGGCACATGTAGCAGGAGCCCTGGAGCTCATCCCAGACAGTTCAGGGTACAAGGGTTACTGACACCCTGGATGAGGTCGTACACTACGCACAATTTGGAAACACCAATTAGCCCACGATGCATGTCTTTAGACTGTCTGGGTACCGGGATACCCAGACAAAACTCACCAAGCACAGGAAGAACCCCACGCACACAGACCGAGGTCGAGATTCGAACCCACGCCGCTGGAGGTACGAGGTACGAGGAGGTACAGCGCTAACCATCGAGCCTTGGTGCCTGGAACTGTATTGTTTTTATATCATTTTTTTATTACTATTTTAATCAAATTAGCTCTCTTACTGTAAAGTTAATGAACCCAGAAATCCACGGCATATTAGCTAAACAGTATTACAGACTTGTTTTTTTTTTGAAACCATGAAACCGAGAAAATGTGTTTAACTGTATTCACCCATCTCAGGCATCTCTCTCTCTCTCTCTCTCTCTCTCTCGCTCACTCTTACACTTTTTTTTTTATTATTTTACCAAGTTTACCATTTTTTTCTTTTTTGTTGTCAGCGGCAGCATTAAATGAACAACAGAGAATAGAGTTAAAAACTACACAGACTCTAAAACAACATCTAGCACCGAATTAGACGCACACAGTCATGCATAATGCAATCCACATTAATCATCAGCGTTAATGAGGAGGTTAAGGACTTTTGAATGATTTGCTTAAAATGCATAAAACATTTTCCTAATTTTGGCAATGGGGTGTAGTTGTCATGTGATGTTGTGAGTCAGCATCACAGTAACACTGAAAAACAAACAAATCAGTCAAAAGAATATGGAGGAATATGTACTGTTTGCTTGCCAGGAAATTGAGATGATGCAATGTCCTGCTGTGGAATATTTCAAAAATTTCATAGGGTGAGAGCATTTAACTAGAGAATTACTCATCTCATTAACTCATAACCTTCATAATGGAGGATTTGTGGAAAAAGGATGTTTCAAGCATATGATGATGAATGAAATCAGGAAATGAATGTAAAAATAAGTCTTAAGCATTGTAATATTTAAATAACTGCATTATTGAAGGTAAAATGTAGTTATAGGGGTGGGTACAGATACTGTAGAATTTTTTTTTCCCCCCACGATTTTCTCCCTAATTTAGTCGTGTCCAATTCCTCCCCGTCACTAGGGGGCGCTCCCACATTAAGGCTACTACTACCACTCAGCCGGGAGGGCCGATGACTATCACGTGTTTCCTCCGAACCACGTGACGCCAGCCGACCCCATCTTTTCAAAATGCTCGCTCACGCACCGTTGGGGGGCGGAGTAACACATTCGGAGGACGGCGCTATCCGCTCCTTCCACTTACGTGAGCTCACAGACGCCCCTGATTGGCTGTAGAGCCGGGATTAAGTACCTCTCATCCCTCCCCTCTGAGAGATCTCGGCCAATCAGCTCTCTCTAGACTTCCGGCTGCGAGGGGTTACAGCATCACCCAGGAGTCGAACTCGCGATCTCCGGATGATAGGGCGAGCGATTTACCACTGCACCACTCAGAGGCCAATTTCCGGGTTTTTATTCATGTTTTAATAATTCGTTTTGCTTATCAAATGGATGTACCCTCTAAGACAGGGGTTCTCAAACTTAATATTCAATGGTCAGGGTCTGGTTTCCATTCAGGGTCAAAGGTCAAGAATGATCAGCGATAAGAAAATGACTGGCAATTTTAAGTACAAAGCTAAAAACAGCCCAGCAGCCACTTACCTCTCAGCATTAATCACACCACGCGCCGCAGCATGTTCCCTCCGATCCACCGGCACCGCATGGCTGGGTCCACCAAACGACAAACAACTAGACACTGTAATATCAAAATGATTAAGAGGTAAAAGTTGCATGATGGCCTAAGGCCATTTTTAAACATGCCATGTTTAAAAACACTTTAAAAATTAGTTAAACTAATAACAGGAAAACGATTAGCCCTAATCTCAGGCCAGGATCACTATAGCGATCTCCAAATAGACTACAGAACTAACGATTTATTGATGAGTATAACACATTTTTATTTCAAGGCAGGAAACTTGTACTTTATTACATTGTATTATTGCACTGCTAGTTTGAGTTTTTCGGTTCTTCATCAAAAAAATGATAAATAAATAAAAAGAATGTTTTAAAATAAAAAAGAATAAAATTTTATTCTAAAAACTGCATATTAACAAAATAAACATAATACATTTCTTAAAACATTTCTTAAAACAGAAATTCTGTTTGTGTCTGTGTGTTTGAGGCAGAAGTGAATGTAACAGTATGCAGCGTCATCATCAACATTTATGTCATACTGTGAGCATATCACAGACGTTCCTTAACCCATGTAACAGTAGGCAACGTCGCCTATGGCAAAAACATGTGGGTCAGGCCGAGCTCAGGAATACTGAAACCCTGGATCAGACTGCAGAGCGTCTACAGTGACGGCGCATACAACAAGCTGTAATAAATTGTAGCACATAGGCATGCGGGATACCTAATTACATATATATAGTGTCACAGGCATTCCTCACAGACTGTATTAGTAGATAATGTCTTTAGTTTTTTTGAGGAGCAGCATGAGGTGCAGCAGCGAGTGGACCACATAATCCTTCGCAGGTAATGGTGGCACGCAGGTGGAGCTGCAGATAACATCTAGTCGGAATTTATAGTTACTGAAACCCCAGACCAGGCTAAGACCAGGCTAAGATCTAGGGGCTAAGATCTAGGGGCTGCGGAAACACTGGAACTACAAGAGACGCGGCTCACTCAGCAACGAATACGGGAGGCACATTTGCGGGCTGCGGAACAACAGGTCAGACTGAAGAAGGGCCACACGAATATGGGCTCATTGTTTGTAGCTGTCGAATACCATTTGTTCAATATTAATAGAACTTTGCAGTCCTTTACAGGTTATAAACATCATTAATTATATATCATGCATTCTGTTCTTTCCCTTACACTCAAACCAGAGATGAACCTCTATTTTATCTATAAAATGCACATGTGGATATGTTGTACATCCTGGATAGTGTGCCAATCTGTCACAGGGCACATATGCATAAAAACACACAAACATGCACACTATGTGCAATTTGGGAACACCAATGAGCTTAATCTGCATGTCTGGGAGGAAACCGGGTCAGCTGGAGGAAACCCACCAAGCACAAGGACAAAATACTGTACACATTCATTTTACTAAGTGTACCTAATACAACCCTTAAAGAAATCCCGTGTTTAGAGTCGGGTTATCACCTCATTTGAAACAGCGTTTCAATAAAACAAGGATTTAAATGTTTATCGTTATCGCCAGCCCTTTAAAAAAGTATCGATAGGATCGATAATACTCGCTGTTCTCAGCATTTCCGTGTCTTCGTGCCGCGCATGCGCAGTGTACTGTATTGTGTCTGTTAAAGATGGCGCTGAGTAAAACATTCGGTCAGAAGCCGATAAAATTTCAGCTCGAAGAAGATGGCGATTTTTACATGATAGGTTCAGAGGTATGATTTGAATTAGTGAATCAATGTCTTAAAATTTTGTGTTTGAGTTGGATATTGTTGTAGGTTTGTGCTGAGACGGAGAACGTTTCGTTTTAGTGAGTGTGTTGATGCTTAGCTAGTTAGCATGCTAGTTAGGATGTAGCATCTCTCGCGTCCACTCTGAATGAATGAATGAATGAATGAATGGATAGATGAGAAACTGGAAGTTTATTTAAAGAATTATGCAGTTAGGTGTGTTTATTTTTTATAACCTAGTCCAAACCGTAGTCTTATTTTGTGTGTAGTATTTAATATCTGGGTTGTTTAGCATGAAGTGGCTACAAAGACTAAATTCTTGGCTGTTTTTCTCCTGCAATTATGTACGAGGCCCTGGTATTAAATAAAACAATCAGCTCTGAGACACATTAAATGTGTGTATATTGACGAGTTTCTTGATAATTCGTTGATTAATACCATATTTTGATATTCCCGTGAGGTGATAGCGGTTGTGCCGCACCGTGACGTCACAAGAACGGACATTAAGCAGAATGTTGCCACAGGTTTTGGTCCATAAAAGTCTTATTTCTTCTTCAGCAACGTGTTTTAGGAGAAATCCGGTGAGGAAATAGTGGAGATGTGTGCGCACATTCGGGATGGGATTCACCAGTCACCTCCCGATCCGATATTACCGCGATGCGTCGGTGCCGATTCGATTAATATCGCGATTCTGTAATTATCACGATTTTATAAGTACAGTGGAACCTCGGTTCGCGGACTAAATTTGTTTCTCAGTTCTGGTCATAACTCGATTTGGTCGTACACCAATTCATTTTTTTCAGGAGTGCATATTAATAGAATTAATTAGTTCTCCATCACTATTAACTTATTTACCTTTTATATTTTGTTATATAAACAAAATGCGTCAAGCGTATATGAAAAAGCCTTAATTATTCAAAAATAATACAGCACTAAAAATAAATAAAACTGTACAGGAGAGAGATGCTGCACGATGCACTCTTGGCTTTTGTTCAGATGATGGCCGCAGCTTGGCATGGCAGTTTCTAGGTGGTGTTCAGCGGAGGTGTTGGTGAACTAAAGCACTATACGGACGGGACTAGTTTTACTGGGGGACATTAGAGAAATTGCTGTTTCACAGAGGTACTTTGTGCTTTTAATCCTGTCCAAATCTGCCATGTCTGTGTTTTTCTCACACGACTTCTGTAAAAATTCCAGGGCAAATTACCTACTGTTTTTCAGCAAACTCGGCGGTCCTCTGAGAAATCTAATCCCGGCTCAATGCGAATGTCTGTGTTTTCCGAAAATGTTTTTTTTCCGAAACGCGTTTTCTTTTGTGTTTTGGTCAACGTGAGCTAACGTACAATCTCTAGCGCGCCGGTATTCGAGTTTCTGCTTTCTACGCTCCAGTAGAAATCCTCATCAACACGTGGTCTTGTGCAACGCCCACATGTAAAACACAGACACGCCTACCTCCGTAATAAACACTGATATTTTAGTCCCGTCCGAATCTATACATGAAATGACAGACGTCGGCTGAAAAAAAAAAATCAAACTCAAACGTCCCCCAGTAAAATTAGTCTCATTCAAATAGTGCTATAGACTAATTTTAGGTGTTTTTTGTCATAAACCGATACCCCAGGGCATTCGTGAACTGAGGTTCCACTATATTCTGATTTATTACATTTTCCCTTCAAATTTGTTAAAATTTTAAATCTTTAAAAAAAGTTTAAGGCTTAATTACATGTAGCCCACTGATTATAACATTGTTTTTTCTTACTTAAAGAAGCGCAGCATTTAAACCATACAAACTAACTTTAACATTTAACTGAGCAGCACATATCTGTCATTTGACATAAGTATTATTTCTAAATAAACTTAGGAAATAATTTACTCCTATCACATGGAATGAAAATGTGTGATTAGTTCAAAGTGCGCCACCTGTAGAATTGTAAAGAAACTTGTAAACTCTCAAAGAAAGTCTCAAAACTCAATTTGATGTTGAGTGGCATGTGAATGGCTTCTAATGACTAGTTAGTGCTCGCTGTGTTTTGAGACTGGTATAAGCGTGTGTAATGAGTGCTAATACTAATTCCTTTACAGAGCTTAGAGGAAAAAGTCACATTGGAAGCTTTTGACAGGTTAAAATTTTGATGATGTCTCGCCATAAAAATGCGTCTCTGTCAAGCCACTTGGAAGCTTCTGTGTTCAGTACAGAATCGTTTATATTTGAGGCTGATCAGTCACGGCCTGTCAGTGTCCCAGAATGCAATGCAGCACTATTACAACAGAGACGAGGTTCGACTGGTCAGTGAGCTATTAGATGATGACAGTTGTAAGATCATGTAAGGACGCTGATCTGTTTGAGCAAAGAGTACACAAATGATGACGTGAGGGAGACGGACAGACTAAAGCGCTGCTGTATCGTCCGCCTTTATGTAGAAATAAAGCAGATATTTGAATGCTGATTGTTCAGTTCCACTGTCCCTCGGACAGGCTTAATCAGTTAATCAGTTCATTTTGCTTGGCATACGTTCTTCTTTCTAGGTTGGAAATTACCTGCGTATGTTCAGAGGGTCGCTGTACAAAAGGTACCCGTCGTTGTGGCGCAGACTTGCATCAGTAGAGGAAAGGAAAAAAATCGCAGCGTCCTCACACGGTAAGTGGTTCGCTGGCCTTTGTGCATGAATTACAAAAAATTAATGTGACATACAGTCCAGAAAGCAGTTATTAACAATCTGTCTATCTTCTGTTCAACTGATGTCTGGACATAAATAAATGAGAAACTTGTGCATATTAAGATGAGTATAGAATATTTGTTAAACACGAAAATAATAATCATTCATTAGCAGGGAAAACGTCATTTCTGTTTGAAATCTGAATCAGAAGATTCAAGAATGTTAGACCTAAACATAATCTAGTCATCACGAGTGCATGCTCATTTCCAGTAAGCGCTTATAGTCCTGCTTCTGGACAGCAGTTTTTATTTTGTGTTAGATCATGGTTACTGATTTAAAATCATGATAACTTTAGCCACCAGTGTGACTCTGCTGAAGGCGTCTGAGTGCGAAGAGATCTTCGAGGGGAACGATGAGAAGTACAAGGCTGTGTCCATCAGCACAGAACCTCCAGCTTACCTCAGGTAAAGAGACACCTTCAGAGATTCCCTTATCATATATTATGCCTGTCATGTATTTTTACCTCAGTGTCATTCTTGGAGGGGAAAAAAAGTAAAAGTAATCAAATACTTTTTTTTTTTTCTCTGACATTATCAGGGAACAGAAGGCCAAGAGGAACAGTCAATGGGTCCCCACACTGCCCAACAGTTCCCACCACTTGGACGCTGTACCTTGCTCCACAACTATCAACCGAAACCGCATGGGACGAGACAAGAAAAGGACCTTCCCCTTGTGGTGAGAAATCACATTCTAGACTTAATCTACAGTTTTTTAGCAATCCAAATTTAATTTTAATTATTTTGCAATTATATAAGGATTAAAAAATTTTAAGATGTGATAATTATGGTTAATTATTTCCCTAAAATTGGACAGCCTTGGTTCTTTATTATGTGTCAAGTGTTGTTGTGTTAATAATAAACAATAACTAGATTCACTTCCTGGAGAAATTGTGAAGTAAGAGCATTTTGCCTGAGCAAAATTCCAAAATGGCTTCTTTCTAGCCCATACGATTACAGAGGTGCGAGTCTGTGTACTGCCTGTGATGCCAAGAAATGTAACAAGCTTTACCTTCTTAGCCAACGAGATTCCTGTGACTCTTTTACTTATATCAGAGGAACCAAAGATGCTAGAGCTTTAGTTACTGGATTGTTTAAGAGAACAGGCTATAAAATTGTTGGATGCCAAGTGCTGTCTGTGTTTTAAAAAAAAAAAATGTTTGCAGAATGATGGTATTTCCCAAATGATTTTTCTCCTTTTCTGATGAGTGACCTTTAAAGTACTTGGATCAAAGTGTACTTTGGCACGAGTAATGGCATAAGTTCTACCAAATTGTTGCGTTTCAGAAAATACAATAATCAGAAGTGCTTCACTACTAATTAGTTGTTTTTCAACACCTTCTGATTATCAAACTTGGTCATAAGAAACCATGGTGAGGAAATCTAAGGCTGCATTTAAACTAGCTGTTCTGTGTGAGAGCCAAGTCAGTGACCTAGTCCAGCATGCACTCCTTCCTCCTCTTGGTGAGTTGTGTTAGAATGACAGCCCAGCAGCATTCTGGAGTTTGGTTTGGCTGTATTTTTTTCTCACCATTCACTCCAGAGGTCACGCTGTTTATCGGTAGTGAGCTTGTTTTCTGCTGATGCTTGAAAAAATAGCAAACACAACTGTTTGAAAAGTTTGATCCAGCTTCCTCCTCTACTCCCATACTCAGATGATTTCAGTGTGTTTTTTTTAAGTCATCCAGAAAACTGAATGTTCTTTATTCATCCAGCCAGCTATTTTTATTTTCATGTGTTTACATTTTAATTTAATGTTCATTTGGACAAGAGCAACTTTGAAATATTTTTCCATAAAATTTGTAAATGATGTCGCTATAAAATAATTCTGTTTAGCTGACATAGCTTTGGCCTTGAGCCGCACATTGTCCAAAAACAAATGCATGTTTGCTTTTATCTGTGATGTCATTGCTAATGAACCTGGTCCTTTAAAGGGTCGGTTTTCAGAAGTTATTCATTGGGTTGTGGGTTTTTTTTTTTTTTTCCTTCCCGAACTGAGCCATATAGTGACAGATTGTATGTCTGCCTTTTAAACTCTGTGTCTGATTAAAGATGCTGAATATCAACAGTGTAAGGTACATGTTTTGTGTATGTACATGTTGAAGGGTTCCTCACCGCTTATCCTTTGCAGTTTTGATGACCACGACCCAGCAGTGATCCACGAAAATGCCTCGCAGACAGAGGTTCTGGTTCCAATCCGATTGGACATGGAGATCGACGGCCAGAAGCTCAGAGACGCCTTCACCTGGAACATGAACGGTATTTCTACAGAACATTCAAGGCCATGCTGTTAATGGAAAATAATAAGCGATGTGGTTTTACAACGCACACAATATTGATTCCTTTAAATCTCTCTTGTTTTTAGAGAAGCTCATGACACCAGAGATGTTTGCAGAAATACTATGCGACGATTTGGACCTAAACCCGTTGACGTTCGTCCCAGCCATCGCCTCTGCCATCCGGCAACAGATAGAGTCCTATCCCACTGACAGCATCCTGGACGAACAGACCGATCAGAGAGTCATCATCAAGGTAGGGCATCTGTACAGGATGCACCAAAAAAAATAAAAAGAGCAAATTAGTCTTGTGTAATTGTTAAACATTTTTGCATTACAAGCTGAACATCCATGTGGGGAACATTTCCCTGGTGGACCAGTTTGAATGGGACATGTCCGAGAAGGAGAACTCCCCAGAAACGTTCGCACTGAAGCTGTGCTCTGAGCTCGGCCTCGGAGGAGAGTTTGTCACCACCATCGCCTACAGTATCCGTGGCCAGCTCAGCTGGCATCAGAGGACGTACGCCTTCAGGTGAGACTCACAGTCAGGCAGATTCACTTAGTCCTAATGAAGAAGACAAAAACATCCACAAAACATGTTATCATGAAAGAAAGTATTGAGTATCAGGGTCATCAGGGAAAAGGCTGAAAATCGACTGAAAATTTATTTTAAAAATGTCAAATGTAAGATTCATAATAATCTTAACAAGTTCCAGTTATTTTAGACAGATTAAAATCTTGTCAAGCCTATCGTGATAGAAACTAGTGTGTATATATTAAAGCGTTCAGATTAAATCAGTCTTTTGTAATTCAATTCAAGTTAATGAATCAATTGGCTGGTTCACGCATGGGATGAACCATGCGTCAGACCCAAAACCAAATGTAAAACCGAACCAGTCGCCATTTTGTTTTGCGGTCAATTTAATCCAAACATTAAAGACAACTTTATCAATTTCTGACTAAATCTCCACTATGTACTTTTGTTACTTTTACTGATTGAGTACTTGCAGGGGTTAATGGCCTACGCTTATGTTTTTCACGTAGGATTTTTAAAATGTATTTATTATTAAATTGGTGCTTCTTCAAAACATAAATTAGGTAGATTTTTTTTTTTAATACAAATTTTAACCACACTAGTTTTATCATGGCCTAATACATCAGTGTGAGCGCGCACACAGTGACCTCAGTCAACCATCAAGCAGAACAGATAGCAGAGTGACTGGTAGAGGGTCAGGAAGGGAGAGAAATTCATCAGAAACTGACATGAGAATGTAAACTGTGATGATATTCTGCTTATACTGGTCTTGTTTTACTAAGTGATAGTTCAACATTACACGCATCATAAATCTGGTAGTTCCTCGAGTCGTCACAAGTGTTGCAGACCAAGAACAGCCGGATATTGATAAAAAAAGTCTGTAATGTCCAGCAGCTGAAATTTCACATCATACACCCTTGGCTGGTCTCTCCTCCTGTGTTGAGTTAAATTAAGCCTTTAGAGATTCATAGTTATTCGGCTTGGCGGTGTTATCTGTGGCAGTTATGATTTCTGGACAAAATGGCGAATGTTTTGATTGTGGGTTACATGACTTGAACTTTTAATATACTCTTGTTTTGCGAAATTATTACGACTGGTGTGAGTCATGTGTGAGACTATGGGCTGGTTTTGTGCAATACCGCCACCTCCTGGATGGAGTGTGAAACAGAAGCGGGGAAAAATCACTTTGTATGACACTTGACATGTAAACAATTAGCAACACAAAGTCAAAACATGTCATGTCAAAATATGTAATGGCTTTCTCCAATGCACCAGAGAGAAAAGCTGCCACAGGTTTATCTAAATTGAGACCGAGACTAGAAAAGTGCTCAAACATTTTAAATCAAACTGCAGTGTCCTCTACTGTAATATACACAGTAATGTTAAACATTTAAACAGGCACGCACAAGCTCTTTAAATCTTATGTTGGTAAGTTTAAAGACTACCTGAGTGTTTGTTTTTAAAAATACAGAAAAATATAAGTAATAGGAAAAGTTGTTCTTGTTAGTAGTAATAATCCTTACCGGTATTGAATAGTTTGTAACACGGTGATGATGTTTGATGCACGGTGTGATTGTTGGGGCGTTCATATAGTTTAAAGCAAGTCTCAAACCTCATCGTGACAGTGAGTGTGCAAGTTAAGTGGCTGCGAGCATGCGGGTGCATACGACTAATTAGCGCTTGCTCGCAATATTTTGGAGTCAGTCTGTCATTTCATGAACCATAACACAAAAGCATCACGATTCATAACTGAATTAATTTTTTCCACACCATCTCTAATTCTTAAAGTCTATTCAGGTGCTCGTTCCCTTCTGAACCTCCAAACACCATAAGACGTTCAGGACGAGACGTTTTTTCTCATAATTGTTTCGGTCACCAGTTAAAAGACTTGCGCTTTCCTAATGGCTCAGATCATAGTCGCTAACGATGCCCAGGCGTCACCAGAATGACCCACAGCAGTTTTGGAAGGCAAAATAAATGTGTATTTATTTCCATGTAAACGACACTGATGTCCTTCTTTAAGCCTCGGATACACAGATATAGATCGGAAAGATCTTTTGTGTCTGCGGTTTTCTCTTTTCCAGTTATACTGTCAAAACGACATGTTTATTTTCCTCCTCCCTGCTTATAGATGAAACCTTATTGTGAGCAGAATGTTTTTTTGTTTGTTTGCATTATGACTTAATACGGATCAGACTTGCCAAGGCAGCAATGCATAATTGATTCCACAGATGTTTTAAACTAATATATATATATATAATTTTATTTTTAATAGGCAGAATTAAACATAATGAAATGGATTTGTGATGTTTAAAATAGTATCACAACGATCCATTCCGAATGATACAGCAGAATTAAGTTTAAAAAAATCTACATAGGCATGCATCATGGTTTTTTTTGTGGTTTGTTCCTTTACATCTCAGCTTAATTATTTTCATTCAGTTGTTTTCAGCAGACTGAGCTCTGCTACCTTTTACGCATCGACGTAGAACTGTAATACATTTAAACACTGCTTATTTTTCCATCCTTGTGTTTGTTAGTGTCCTGAACTGTTTAACCCCACACATGTGCACACAAACACACGCACACATGTCCTGTTTACAGTGAATAGTAAACAGGACATGTTTTTTTTTTTTGTGGGGTTAATGCACATTATGGCTGCAGCAAATGATTATTTGTGTGCCCTTAGTATTTCCACAGAGCGCACACATTGTAGTCTGCTTCGCTTTGCATTTCATCATCAATCGTGAAATACATCTACGTCGCTGTCTCGTAGTATCACACTGCATCGCATATGAGATTTGCAAGCTTGGAATTTTATTGTTTTTCAAATTAACTATCGTTAATGCAGTCATGTGACTGTCAGAGAGAGAGGCATATATTTTTTTTATGTTGAAGAGTGTATCCATTTTTATGTTTAATATAAAGTGACATTTCTTGTTTGTTTTTCAGCACAGTCTAGGCAACATGAATGACAATGTATTTATTTGAACCTAATATACAAACATGACATAGCAAAAAGAAAATGGGGCACATGAGCAAAGAAATAGTTTTATTTTTATGGTTGTTTTTGGCTGTTTCTGTAACTGAAAATTTATTTTAAAATGTGTGTTTTGTGAGTTCAACTTTTTCGTGATGCCGTTTTCCATATTCCGTAACAATTTAATATTTAACCGATATGATCAGGTCTCTTTATCTGCATCAGTATCTGCAAATAATAAACATTAGATTGTCCTAATTGAGGTTTTTGATTATGTTGACTAACTAGTTGTTGCAGCTATACTACACACAGGTTCACGCCATGATATGTAATATACTGTCAACACTGCAGCTAGTTCACTAACAAAGTTTTCAAATATGCATATATATCTATATATATTTTCCCTTTTCCCTTCACAGCTGATTATTTTCTTAGCGTGCTATTAGTAAGGTAACATCATGCATGTGCCATCACATTGCTTTTGTAATGCGTTCACACACAGCTTATGTTTATTATTTTGTATGCTATATGATTTAGTGTATGTAGCTCTGTGGTCAGGCAGAAAAGACAAAACAGTGCGATGTAATGATTTCGGTTAGAAGCTTTGGCTTATCTTTTTGTTAATATTAATTTCATGAAAAAAAAACAAAAAAAAACAGTAGGGGTATCCAGTTGAGAGCCGACATATTAGTGGAGACACAACACAGTGTTGCGTGTGCGTGGGAGGGGGGGTGTTTGGGGTAAATTCTTTTAGATCATGTTCTGTTGAGACCAGGCTCTCAAGTGGATGCACCTTACCATCTGTTTTAACATCATTGCTTTTTGCTTTGCTATAACCTTCTAATTGTTTGCTTCTCCCACTGTCTGTTCCAATAGGTCTGATTTCAGGTCAATATACTTCAAAATTTCTTGATCTTCTCTCCCTCCTTACCCTCACGTTTACCCCCACTTCCACCTTCATGCCCTGGGAAGCTGAGTACCCTCATCTCTTCTTTTTTTTATTATTAAAATTTTTTTTTTTAAACCTGATTTTTTGCAGGCTTCATTCCTAAAGGTTGCTATGCAACAGTAAATAAATTTTATTATTATTAATATTATTATTTTTTACTATTACCAGGACACCAGTGCAAAATGGTGGATCTCTCTTTTTTTAATTTACTTAAGATATATTCACAATCAATTAACTTAAGTAACACTGATGTTTTTGTTTCACTGATTCATATGTCCACTGCATGCCCTAAAGTCATACTGTTAATTAAATATTTTAGTAGATTGGTATTTTGTGCATGAACTAAAAAAAATGCTTAAAGTAGAAATTGTAATTAATAATTAATAATACAATAATTTAAAGACATCTCTGCAGATCTCCTTCACCACTATGCCTTAAGGGTGACCAGTGGAAATGTCATTTCTCTCCAACATGCAGTCATGATCTAGCACATCTGTCTGGTCTGCTGGCCTCCTGTGACCTCGATATCGTATTTTACGTTTTTTTCCCCCTGTAGTGAAAACCCCCTGCCGACAGTAGAGATCGCCATTCGGAACACAGGTGACGCCGATCAGTGGTGCCCCCTGCTGGAAACGCTGACAGACGCAGAAATGGAAAAGAAGATCAGAGATCAGGACAGAAACACAAGGTGAGAAAGAGAGGGGATGGGGGTGATGTGGTGTGTGGGAATAACTCTATTTTCCACTACATTATTCACTAAAATGATTATGCTTTTGTTGACATCTTTAGCTATATATGGTGATAAGCAGCATGTTCATCATACGTTTTGAGGTTTTCCTGAAACCTCACTTAATCAGTTTTGTATTTGTTTTCCCAGGCGCATGCGGCGACTCGCCAACACGGCCCCTGCCTGGTAGAGAGAGAGAGAGAGAGAGAGAAAAGTTATGATAAGCTGAAGGCATCAGAGCCACTGGATCTGCCTCTCCTCACTGGGACATTTCTGACTTTGTGCTAAGGCGTACTGTGTATTTGACTCGCTTTTTTTTTTTTTTTTTTAAATAAAGTAAACTATTAATAATAAGCTGATTGTTCCTTTTTTGCATTTATTTATACAGGGATTTTTGTCAAGGATGTTTATACATCATAAGGAAAATATTCACACTACACTGGCAGGTGTCATATAAGATTTTCAGACTTTTTTTCCTTTGAAAATTTTTAGCAGAGACACTGTAAGTGACAGAGGTCTGTAACATTAAGAGCAAGGGAAAAAAAAGAGATGGTGAGGGACTAACTTTATAGCGGTTATAAGCGACAACAGGAACTTGTTTCACAGATGTTCTTTAACATTAAGTGTAATTGGCTAAAACGTACCATGTGTACGCTTGCATTAAAGTCAACTGACTGTAAGAAGAGTCATCAAAGACTTCCAGTTAACTCGGTTCATTCTTCATCAACATGCGGATCAATTTGATTTCCATTAGGGTATTTGTTCAACAACACCAACAACACAAAGAACTCCAGGCTCTCTCTTTAGGCATTCAGGATTTCAAAGGCCACAATAAACAAGTAGATTTTACATCAGAGACTTTTATGTGAACGGAAACTGGAAGCGGTTCAAGACTCAGAAAACCCCGCATTCATCAATGGATATGAGAGATTAAATATGCTCGTTATGCTTTAGTGGCGTAACAAGTGATGATGGGTGTGCCAGACTTTGTAAGAATTTCTTGTCTGGATTTGTTTCAGCGTATGATCTTGGACAATGCTGTACTCACGTACAGTACATGGACACAAAAACTGGAATCGTGTGCCACCATGCTTAGATTATTCTTACAGATTGAATCTTTAACTTATTCTAATATTATCTAACCTCTTTATATCCAAGATCTTTTTCCAGTCCTGGGTTGTTTGTTTTTATTTAAATTCCACTAGGTGGCGTAGTGAGAAGCACTGTGGCCTCACACCTCCAGAATGAAGGGTTTGATGCTTGCACCTTATCTAGCGTGTACCCCACCGACTCCCCTAGGCCAGGATCAAGCCGTATACAGAATGAGTGAGTAGTTTGTCCCTAATGAGCAAGCTGGAGGCGACAATGGCAAGGAAAAACTCCCTGAGAAAACATGAAGAAGAAAGCCTCAGAGGAACCCATCCACGTTTCGGTGATTCTGGATAGTGCCACCATAAATAAAAAACGCCTCTGTACTTTTGTTTTATAAGGTCAAAAGCACAGGAAATGTGCTTCTTTTAAAATACTATCCATTTTGTTGAACTGTTAACTGATGGAGACTTGGGTACAAAAAAGTTCAAGCGACTGCAGTCATAAGATGTAGCAGGAAAACTGTGTCTTCACTGGAATTGGGTTTAGTGGAACCGTCCTGAGTTATCACTTCCTTTATCTTTAAACAGACCACGCCGGTCCATTCTCAGCAGCGGTACGTGGTCTCCATGGTTTCTGTGAGCCTTTAGCCTGCTTCGGCATCTTCTCCTGTTCAAGCTAATCTGCCCAAATGCTGTCCATTCTGAGATGCTGTTCTGGACACCATGCTTGACATAAAAGAGTTACTGTATGTTACTGTAGATCCCTCTAAGCTTGAACCAATCTGGCCATTCGGCTTTGACCCCAAAGGATTTTCACTTTTCTCTCTCTCTCTCACTCTAAACTAGACTGTTGTAAATGAACATTCCATGAGATCAGCGGTTTCTCAAATCCTCAGACCAACCCATCTGGCACCAACGATCGTGCCACCGATTGTTTCACATTTTTCCCCATCATGATGATTGATGTGAACAATTGCCTGACGTGTGTCTGCATGATTTTCTGTATCACGCTGCTACCACATGATTGGCCGACTGTGTAAATCTGCAGGTATTACACAAAAACAATGTCTGCATTACAACCTACATGAATTACTTCATACGGTATTAGAATTCTAATATTGAATAAGCCATGTGGGACTGAAGTAAAGTGAAAAGACCCTTTGATGATGCTGAGCTCATGACTAATTTAATCAGCATGGGCATGTCGGTTTGCTTTCATGAGACGTAACATAAAATCTAAACGTGAGCTATAAAAGAATTTTATGGGACAATTTTGATTTCTTTTTTTTTCTTTAGTGACATCTGGTGCTGCCTTTCTAAATTCGAAACCCCTGCAACAACTAGGCCATGACTAACGCTGACCTCAGCAGAAAGCTACAAAGCGTTTACCACAAGGCAGATGTGACGGGAACATCTGGATTAGCAGCTGGATTGTGCACACATGCGATGCGTAATGTGCCGGTCGCGCTGTTGTGTAGGGGAACAAAGGTTCTATTAAAACATAGAGTTAAGTAATCTGCAGCGAAGGAGATGATCTGTGCGGAATCCCCCCCATGAGAGGGAAAAAGATCTCTTTTGTGTGCTTAGGCTCATTTAAGCTGTAGTTAAGGCTTCGGAGACAGAGGTGTGACCAAGATTCTGTGCCACAGCGGTGATTAAAAGCAAAAAAAAAAAAAAAATGAGACAGACAGTTAATGGTCTATTTCGGTTGAACTAGACGCTTGACTTTGACCTGCTTTTCGTATTGGTGTTGGAGGTGCTTGAGAAATACTGTACGTGTCAGTGGTTGAGGTGTAAAATGCGAGGGTTGATCGGGTCAAGTGTGAGTATGCGCTTGTGTTTGGACCAGTGTGGGCTTGCTCTAGCCTGAAGACAGGCCCGTGTTCCTTAGGCACAAATATCATTCACACCATGCAGTGTATCTGGAAAGGACAGTGGGTGTAGCTAGGGAAGGAAATGTAATTTATTACAGTTTCGAAAGCTTTCCTCTGCATGGTTAACGTAGCACACATGCAGCGCAGGAGATTATGTACAGTATGTGTCAAATCACACCGTTGTCACAACGTCATTGGTATTATTTTATGTTTAATCATTTAAGACTTTAACTGAACTTGTCTCTTAGAAATACGCATTTTCTGTTCGAAAGTTTCCAGACATAGGTTGATCAGAATAACTAGTTATTCAGAATATGTTCAGTAGTCTGGAAATGGCATTCCTGGTGACCCCAAACCCTCAGGTGACGTCTGCTTGCGTTGCACCAAGTTGTAGCATTCCAGTGATCCAGTGTTGAAACAGGGCATGGCAGTGTGAAGACGAAATGCACAATCAGCATGTTTTCCTTACCTTGGACACCAAGACATGGCATCACATGGCAAATTATGTGCACGGCTACCCTTAAGAAGATGTGTTAGGTTATCCACGATAAAGGAACGTGGTACTTAGCATGACAGCAATTTTACCTTACTTGTACTCACCCGTCGTCTATAATGCTTTATCCTGTAGACAGGACCGTGGGGGGCCTGGAGGCTATTCCAGGGGAATTAGTACACGAGGCAGGGTTCACCCTGGATGGGGTGCCAATGCATCGCAGGGCACACACACACATACAGACATTCACATTCTCATTCGCACACTAAGGGCAATTTGGGAACGTCAATTAGACTAATCTGCATGTTTTTCGACTGTGGGAGGAAACCGGAGTACCCAGAGAATTCCATGTACACAGACCCGAGGCAGGGATTGAACCTGGACATCTACTCTGCCTACTACTATGCCACTGTGCCGCCAATTTTACCTTCTGTGTTCCCAATATAACAAAGCAAACGTACTTATGAACTAATTTTCAGGTTTACCTAATGCGCATGACTGTGTACTGTAGGAGGAAACCGGCGTTCCCGGAGGAAACCCACAAAGCACAGGGAGAACAAGCAAACGCCATACACACAGACCCTGAGGTGCAAGGCGACAGTGCTCACTAATACGCCACCGTGCCGCCAAATTAGTCAGTAAACCACACAAATAAGCACAACAGGTACTAAATGGTGACAATGTTGTCTATGAGTGACTAGTTTAAATAAAATCGTGAAATGTTTACAGCACTAGTGTGGCGTTTGCTGCTCTAGAAAGACCATCATCTAATCTTCCTTCTAATCTTCCTTCTATTATAACACCCTTCTACTGAATACTATCAAGGGTACGTGAGAGGATATTGTTGTTCCTTATCAAAAGAAGGTAAAAATGATGGTTACAGTTAAAGATATTACATTTTATTATTGTAATACGTAGAGTCTTAATTTCAGTAATTCTTTTTTTTTTTTTTTTACTTCTCCTATAATTTCCTAATTTTGTCATTAAAAACTGGAGCTTAGCAATACCTATGTTGAAGTTAGCGTTACCCGTGTTGGAGTTAGCGTTACCCGTGTTAAAGTTAGCGTTACCCGTGTTGGAGTTAGCGTTACCCGTGTTAAAGTTAGCGTTACCCGTGTTGGAGTTAGCGTTACCCGTGTTGGAGTTAGCGTTACCCGTGTTAAAGTTAGCGTTACCCGTGTTGGAGTTAGCGTTACC
>JAAGKR010009560.1:0-26232 GCA_011419295.1 Clarias macrocephalus | reverse complement strand
TGGATGATGACTTCATGCCGACCAACTCTCACCAGTGCATGGTGATGGATGGGCTCCTGAGTCTGTACCAAGTTAACAATTGCCTCAGCTTTATCATCCTTAACCTGCATGGCATCTTGTAGCAATTTGGCAATGATAGCAACGATTCCAATTCCACTTTCCCGCCGGAGAATGAGTTCTTTCATCACATTGAAACCCACTATTGGTCTCTCAAGGCTGACATGACTGACCAAAAAGGGCACTCTGAGGACAAGGCCTGGATCATCGTTGCCAGGCAAGTTAAAGGTGAGCTCAACCCATCCCTCGTATGGTATTGGTTCACCATTAGCGGCGGTGAGGTCCAGTTCTTTGTCTCCCAGAAGTTCACTAAGGGGGCGCACCTCCTGTTCGCGCAAGTACTTTCGTTTCCAGGGTTGGTCTATGATACTAACCTGGGCATCGGAGTCCAAAAGAGCAGTCACAGAATATCCACTCAGACTACATTTCAATAGACATTTCTCCCCAATTAATTTGGCTACTCGCTGTGTTGTTGATTTGGCTTCAACTGATGGATGAGGAGGGGTGGCAAGATTGTGGTTCACCTGTGCAGATACTGGCTTGTGGTTGCCTGGGTGGGACTGAATGTTGTCATCGGTCACAGCTTGTCTCCCTGTCATGACCGGGGTGCGTTTTCCGACGACTTGGATCTTTTTAAGCATCCCACCGCACGGTGTCCCTCTTCCCCACAAACGAAACAGTGAGTACAGTCAGTTCGGTTATTGGTGATGCAGTTGGGGCAGCTATGGGGCCTCTCTTTTCTTACCAGTCTGCTTGGTTTATTAGAACACAGGCAGGTGCACTGGGGCCGAGGCTCAGTTGTTGATGGTTTTGTTGTAGCTAGAGCATTTGACTGTAGAGAGTTTACTGCTTGAGCCAGGGCCTGTACCTGAGCGCTAAGCTGATGAATTAGCTCATCTTTAGCACTAGTGCCAGGTTTACACTCTACTTTGCTCACCTCATTGATGTTAACTTCACTACTCTGTGCATGGGCTACCTTTTGGCGCGCGCTGTGTCCTAAGCGTCTTTTTCCCTCACTCTCTTCATTGGTGGTTTTGGTAACTTGTCTTAGAAGCGCCTCATCAGTTACTGTAGGGTCCGAGAGAAGAGGTCGCAGCTCGCGTCTGACATCGTCATGTTTTTCACTCAAGCCCTGATAGACTGTGCGAAGAAATACGTTTTGTGCTGTTCTCGACTCATATCTAATATCTGAATCTGTCTCTCTGGAGGTGAAAATCACTCTTTGCTTGAGTCCCATAATTCTGTAGAGAAACTGCTGTGGTGTTTCATGCTCGTGCTGTTTGGCATTCATCAGTTCCTGAAACAGTTCAGTGCTACTTTTCCCTCCTAGATGAGACTGGAGAAAGCTCTTTAGCTCTGTTATTGTCATTTCATCCTTGCTGGCTAGCATGTCTTTGAAGTTGCCAGGTTTTATGATACGAAACACCGCTCTGATGACTTCGCTCTCAGTGTGCGTTTCTTTCAATCCTTGATCAATCTGTCTACTAATACTGCTATAGCTTATCAGATACATTGTCTCCCACCTGCCCACCATGGATTTTGAATTCTTTCCTCTGCAGGATGGGAAGGTCTTTGAGAGCAATCATGCTTTCAGTGGCGTCGACGGAGTGTTGATCAATATTTGAGCGGGGTGTCAACATGGCTTGTGGGCTGTGAGACTGGTCACCCTCTTTGTCAATGAGCTGGGGATTAGATGCGTGTGTAGTGAGTGGCGCACTACCCTGTGTGGTCATGTGATGTGGATCATAGCTATTGATTGTTTTACTTGTTTGTGATTCAAGGTAGTTAGTTTGAGCAGTCAAGTCTGTTGTGTTAGTTTCAGTGTAGGTATCTGTAATGTGTATGTTAGTGTGAACAGCATCAGTCAGTAAAGGCGCCACAACATCAGCATCCGACACCGTAACGTCGGCCCCACCCTCTGCAGAGAACTCACCCTGTTTAGGGTTGCGAGTCATCCCAGTAATCATATCTTTTAGAAAGAGTAATTGTGACATGCCCTCATCCTCTAATTCTAGCAAAAATCTACTATTCATATATGAACACACAAAATCAATACACCCTTCTTCGTCGTGTTTGTTCAACTTAGCTGACTCTTGATCAGGTGCACGTGGAATGGTGGTTGCGAGCTGGAATAGGTCGTCAGCGGGAAGGCAGAACAATCCCTTCTTCACAGTCCAAACCAGCTTCTTCTGTTCGTTGTCCGCCATTGTCGACACACATCAGATGCCCTCAGCCTTTGGAATCTCTTGTCCTGGCGATAATCAGCCGACCTGGATTCGCGCCGCCCTCTGTGCTGATGACGTGTCACCCACTGGTCCACAGGTTCAGAGATCACTGGATCAACGATGTCCTCCCACCACGGGTGTCGCCGATCCCGGACGAGCCCCCACAAATCTGTTACAGGTCCCAGACAGATAACCTGCAGACAGATAAGAATCCTGCAAAAACAGGAGAAAAGATGAGACAGGCGACAGCTCTTGTGTGCTATGCAGCTCCGCTCAAAGGAATGAGGAAGTACAGACACTGGAAGAAGTCCGAGCGCGAGCGGAGCGCCACACTGCCACCTGTGGCCATACTGAGGTACTCACAGCATATAAGGATTGT
This sequence comes from Clarias macrocephalus, assembly GCA_011419295.1. Lineage (NCBI taxonomy): Eukaryota > Metazoa > Chordata > Actinopteri > Siluriformes > Clariidae > Clarias > Clarias macrocephalus. The sequence goes on along the minus strand of JAAGKR010009560.1, from coordinate 23,571 downwards.
AAATGCACTTGACAGATAAACCTTTACCATTACAGTCTGTATTAGTATATTTTTTCTTTCTTTCAGAAATATATCTCTCAGAGAAAATAAATACAACTCCATAAATGTGACCATACATTTTTATGTGCGTCACACACACACTTTAAATGTACAAGTGTGTGTGTGAGGCACAGACAGAATGTGTTTACAGGTCATGGTGTGTTTGTGTTCATGCATATGTTGAGGGAGAGCATGTGTGTGTGTGTGTGTGTGTGTGTGTGTGTGTGTGTGTGTGTGTGTGTGTGTGTGTGTGTGTGTGTGTGTGTGTGTTAGTAGTACACCTACATTGCAGTAAATCTTCTCTGCTCTTTGCTTCTAAAAGTAAAATCATCTGAACTGCTGCAGCTGTGGAGACACAAAGACAAAAGGCAGAGAGAAAAACAGTTTAAAGCATGAAGATGAAAAATGTGATTTATTTACATTTAGGCATTTGGCAGACGCTCTTATACAGAGTGACTTACAAAAGTGCTTTGAAGTTCCTGTCATTGGATAGATCCTTACACTGGTTACTAATGATTACTGATTCCTCTCTGCTTTCAGTCAGACACGTCTCAATGGAGAAAGACTGGATTTAGAGCTTCAGTAAGTTATTCATCATCAAGTTCCCGTTTATCTGCTAAATTTATCTTGATGTAATTCATAAGGCTAATGCTAACACTATGTGACTTTAGGTTATTTTACCTTGTGGAAGGATTATGTTGAATTCCTTCAGGAGTCGTTCAGCTTGACGCAGTTCAGCTTCCTCCTGAGTTCTGTAAAGATCCTCTCACTCTCATCTACTGCTGCCTGTGAACGTGTCTGCAGAACACACATACAGGACTATTAGACAGAACTCCATATGATGGCACCCCTACTGTGTGTGTGTGTGTGTGTGACTATAATTTCCTTTATATAAAATATATAATGTTTAATCATATCCTACAAAAATAAACATTTATATAAAAACTACAAATACTTTATGTAAAGGGAACTATGATAAAAAAAATAATAAAAAAAAAAACATGCAGGTGGATCGGCCAAAATGTGAACAGATGTGTAAATGTGTGTGTCTGCTGGTGTGCAATGGGTTTACAATCTATCTACGGGGGGAACCAGTACCTGCGGAAGGTGAACCAGTCAGTGAGCAATCTGACAGCGATCAGGCTAGTCCACCACAAACTCGGAGGTCTGCACGTGAACGAAAACCCACTCAGATGTTCACTTATGAGTCATTAGGCCAACCATCTTACCAACCACGAACAAGCTGTAACTCGGTGGGGGCCTACGGTCTGCCAACAGTGTCAACTCGGGAAATGCAGGCATATCCTTGGACGTACCACCCACCTTTCAAAGTGTTACCCTCCCTCCCGTCATACCAAGCCCTACCATACACCCCTGGAAATACTCCAATCCTGCTCTCACTGTAACCAGGTGAGGCTCTGGATCCACCTCAGCCCTGATCAGGGCAGCTGCATGCAGACAGGACAGCTACACGGAGTCTTTGCAAAGATAATCAGTGGGTCAATATGTCAATTGGACCTGCATCTCATTGGGACCTGGTTATTGAAGAAGCTGCACAGACGTCAGTTCCACAATCACTCCTTATTTCCTTGTGTTGAGGGTGTGGTCTGTACTCACCGATGTCATCTTAAACATGTTTGACATGTTCCAGTATATATAAACATCTAAAATAAAGAGAATAATAAATCTACAATATAACAATTAAAAGGAAATCTATTAATAATTCAAGAATCTACACCATGATATAAATTATATAAAAATAGTTATTGGAAATATTATTTGTAATTTCTGACAAGAATTAATAAAGATGTTCAGAATTTACCTGCTTTTTATTTCTTTCTGCTTTAGTTCCAACCATATCGTGGCCTTTGTGTTCACCCATGATGCACAAATAACAGATGAAGCTCTGGTCAGTACGACAGTAGATCTCCATCAGTCTGTCATGCTGAGAGCAGATCTTCTCTTGGAGCTCCGCACAGGCTTCCACTAACTTGTGCTTCTTAAAGACAGGAGACTGATAGTGAGGTTGAAGATGATCTTCACAATAGGAGGCCACTGGAGGCCATATGGAGTTTTGCATGTTCTTCTCATGCTTGGTGGATTTCCTCTGTGTACTTCAGTAATTTTGCTACATGGTGGTTGTGTATTAGCATGAACGTGACTTAGAGGAAGGGGAAAAGTAGTATAGAAAGGGCAAAAAGAAATAAAATGAGAACCAGTGGGAGAGATACGGAATCCTCAGGTGGGAGGAGTATCAAAAGGGGTGGGATTAACATCTAGACAAGGAGAGGCTATGACAGGTGAGAGGTATAAAAGGCAAGTGTCGGGAGTAAGGCCCACTGCAGAACAGGTCTGAAGAACATCTTCTCATCATAGCTGAGTGAAACCCTCTCCTGGTAAGTGTGTGTATCTTACAGGTGGCTGGGATTCTTATCAAATTGGTCTGTGGTCAGTTTTGCAAAACAAGTCACCAAGTTGCTGAGGCTGTAAGCACATTTGCCATTTTACTTTAATTTGAGAATTAACTTTAAGTATTGAAATGTACATGTGTGACTGTGTGTGTTTGACAGACAGACAGACAGACAGACTCTCTCTCTCTCTCTCTCTCTCTACTGGAAAGGTGGGGTTTGTTCGGGGATGACCCGGTTGGTGCTATATTATGTGCTAGGTCTGAAGCAAGTTGTTCTTTCAGGTGACTAATCAGGAGTAGTTTCAGTCTCCCTTAAGGTGTGAATTATGGGCAGGGCTTAGCAAGATGTATTGAAGGTGGCTCTTTATCCTACAACAGTTGGAGCCACAAATCCAGGTAAAGTGCATTGCTGATCTAGCCCATGTTCTTGTTTAGCAAGTAGTTGCCAACTTTTTAAAATAGCCCCAGTACAGACACTGACCTGACCGAGCTCATCAAAATAATTTATTTCTCTCCACACAGGTGCTTGTTCAGTCCTGTTATTTCAATTACTGCAGTTTGATCTCTGCTGCTGATTCAGAATACAGATGTGTCCCTTTTACACTCCCATAGATTCCCCCCCCCACTTGCTTCTTGTAGCTGCCTGCATCAAATTCAAAGCACTGATGCTTGCCACAAAACTCTAATTCTTTAATCATACCCTGCACTGCATCATGTTTCATGATCCTCCAGCACTGCTAGACTGGGCCCACCATCTCTCAGGAACTACTTCTAGTTAGCTACCTGGGGGGGGGGGGAGTTCCAGCAAGTTAACTTGCACTGGATAAGTGTGCATGTGTCTGATCCAAGGTCCTTAGTTGTAGATCCTGACTTTTAATGCTTTCAAAATGATGTGTAAAACTGTAGAATTTTTTGCATAATGTTGAGTAGGATGCACTGCTCATTTCATCCTCTGACCTCCTGTCTGACTGTATGCTGTTGTGTCTGCAGACAATGTCTGACTGTGAGTTGATTCTGGCCAGCTGGGGGAAAGTGGAGAGCAACCTTGCAGGCTATGGAGGAGAAGTTCTGACCTGGTTAGTACCAAACCACTTTTCCCACAAGGTTTATTCTGGTATGTCAAGGATCATAGTTCAGACCGTACAGATACACATACAATTTAGAGGGTTTTTTTCCCTCCACACTTCTCACTAGTTTTGAAAGAAACCAGCATTTTTTTTTTTTTTTTTTTTAGAGCTTAGACTGTCATCTAGATGCCTCTGTTTCCTCTGTTGTCATGATTTTCCTATCATTTCTCTCTGATCTAGTACTTGCTGCCAGTTTATAGCCCCAAATGTATTACTGGAGAACATTCATGTGTACACACTGTGTGGCTAGTCTGTTCACAGAGCATCCTGACACCCAGAAACTCTTCCCCAAGTTTGTGGGGATCCCACATGCTGAACTGGCTGGAAATGCAGCTGTTGGGGAGCACGGCAAAACTGTTCTGACAAAACTGGGTGAGATCCTCAAGGCCAAAGGCTCTAGTGATGTCATCAAGCCACTGGCTACAACCCATGCCAACACGCACAAGATCGGCCTCAACAACTTCAAGGTAATGCTTTTAAATTTACGTTTTATTTAGGTTTACATGAGCAAATGAACCCTACTAGTGCTGCCTCTAATACGCTCACTCTTTCCATCAGCTGATCATTGAGGTCATCATTAAGCTGTTTGGGAACAAAGGCGTGTGGGATGCTGCTACCCAGGATGCTTTCAGAAGGGTAATGGCTGGTGTCGTCGTCAATGAGATCGACTGCGTGTACAAGCAGCTAGGCTTCGCCGGCTAGATCACACTTGTCCCTGATCTTGCTGAAACATTTACTATTCCCACTGGCTAAATTAGTTTAATCAGTGGTGGTGGATCATGATGTTTTGCAGCAAATTACTGATTGAAAAATAAAACCATGAAATCCTATTGTGTGCCTTTTTTAATGCTTTTTTTTTTTCAAAGAGGGAGGAGCTAGCACAGCTTTGTCTGCAATAGGTTTGCAACCCATCTTTCCCTGATTGTAACCAGGAGAGGCTCTGGATCCACCTCAACCCTGATCAGGACAGCTCCATAAGGACAGGACAGCTACATGGGGTCTTTGCAAAAATGAGCAGTGGGTCAGTGTTGATTTGACCTGCAGAATCCTAACAGAACCCAGTTCCACAATCACCCTTTATATCATTAAGTTGAGGGTGTGGTCTGTACTGACACATTCCTGTGCATATATAAATACAAACATGGATTTAAAAGTGTGCCCTTCATTTTTTTTTCCTTCAGTATGAGAGGATGGGTGACACACCAGTAGATATTTTGGGTGGGCTGTGCAAAAAAAATCTGAAAATATGAGAGAGCTGGGCAAAAGAACACAATAAATCCTCCAAACCCCCCCCCACCCGAAAAAAAAAAAATCTCGATTCATACCCCCTTTGATCTCATTTCTGAATGACAGCGATTCACTTGTTTCCATTGCATTTAGAAGACTCTGCGTTCATAAGTTCGCTTATTTGCTTGACAACAATCCCGGCTTGCTGTATCAGTCAAGGTCACTGGTTTCACTCAAACAGTGCAATACAAAACACTCCTAGTTCGTCCAAAATGCAGCAGCGAGATTCTAAATCGATTCTAAAATACTACTATTGAGGTATAACATATTATGGTCTTGTGCCGCAGTGTCCATGTGAACTGTTAGTGTCTTACGATCCACCACGCCTACTTTGATCAAAGGATGCAGGCTGCTTGTTAGTACCGCATATTATAAAAACTACAGCAGGGGGCGGAGCTTTTTCTTACAAAGCCCCAAAGTTATGGAATAGTCTTCCTATTATTGTTCGGGACTCAGACACAGTCTCAGTGTTTAAGTCTAGGCTAAAAACCTGTTTATTTAGCGCAGCATGTTTGTAAATAGATTAGCCTTAGGTAAAGGAGCAGATCTGGGGGACTCATGGACGTAGAGTATCTGGTGAACTGGTATGTTTAGATGCTGTTTTCCCCACTCTCATTGATCACTCAGGTTTGTTGATGGTGAGGTGATTGGTTGCTTTACATCCCAGTTCCCCCTCATGTCTGTGTTTCCTTCCGGCTCCTCCCTTTAAGTTATGATGTCATAGTTACAGTAGTCCTGCCGGAGTCCCTGCTTGTACTTTGCACTATATATACATTCACTTTATACATTGTGTGACACTGACCAGACCTAACTGCCGTCTCTCCTTCTCTTCTCTCTCTCTGGTTCTCTAAGGAGAGAAACAGCTGTTTTGCTATTTCGCTCGATTCATACACATTCACATTTAATACAAACTTCCATAATTCTTTTGATTGTGTAAAGCTGCTTTGTGACAGTGTCAATTGTTTAAAGTGCTAAACAAATAAAATTGGATTGAAATGTATATTAAATTACGAATCAGTCCAGAGATTAGGAACTAAGTCACTTCTCATCTCTCTTCCTCATTTACGGCATCCCGCTGTCACTCACATGACGTGTAATAAGGAGGTGGAGCTAAATGCAAAAATACTACTACTTATTAGCCATTTTTATATATAATTGTTCATATTCTATTTATGTTTGTTTAACACATTTTCACTTTATCTACAGTACATTAAAATAAGGTGACTTTTATTTTAACATGAGAGAGTTGAAAGTCCAGTGCAGACAACACTTTTTATTTCTTAAATGCAATGTTTTTTATTTTGGAAGAAAAAAAAACAGAGAGAGAGAGAGAGAGAGAGAGAGTCGTGTGAGAGAATCGTGATCTCAATTCCCATGAAGAAAAATTGTGATTCACATTTTGTCAAGAATTGTGTAGCCCTAGAGACAGAACCAGTGGGAGAGATACAGAATCCTCAGGTGGGAGGAGTATTAAAAGGGGGTGCGGTTAACATGTAGACAAGGTGTGGATATGTTTAATTGACAGGTGAGAGGACAAAGTTTTGTAGGCTCCAAAGTATAAAAGGCCAAAGTCAGGAGCCAGTGGCACTGCAGGACAGGTCTGAAGAACATCTTCTCATCTTAGTTGAGCTAAACACTCTCCTGGTAAGTGTGTGTGTGTCAGGGGTTCTTATCAGATGGCACTGTGGTCAGTTTTGCAAAACAAGTCACAGATTGAATTTGCCCTTATAAGTTTTCAGTGTGCTGAGATGTGCATTTAGGTATGATAATTGTTTGAAGGTTGCACGGGACCTCACATATGTAACTAGTATTGCTGTTCTGTCGTGTTAATTGTAGTGAGTGAAGTAGGTCTGAACTGATTTGTTCTCTCAGGTGACTAATCAAGAGTCGGTTCAGTCTCCCTTAAGGTGTGAATTGTGGGTGGATCTTGGCAACATGCATTGAAGGTGGATCCTAGTACAGACCTGACCTACAGTAGCTGCCCATCAGAAGAATTTGTCTTTCTCTCCACACAGGCAACTTGGGTGCTTGTTTAGTCCTATTATTTCAGGACTGCAATCTGACCTCTGCAGCTATTTCAAAATGCAGATGCATGTCTCATTTACTCTCCATAAGTTCTCCCACACCTCCCCACTTCTCTGCTCCCTTTACTGGCTTCCTGCATCAAATTCAAAATGCTGCTACTTTCTTCTCAGCTGTAATCACACCCTGCACTGCATCACATTCCTGCCGATCCTCCAGCACTACTCGATTGGTCTCACCATATCTCAGGTATTGAGGAAGACCTGTATTGAGACTGTTCTGTCCTGGCTCTTAGGTGGTGGAATGAACCATCTCTAGATGTCTACAGCTGGGTCACTGGTAAACTTACATGACAGACTCTTTCTTGGGTATTTGGGTTAACTCTTCCCTGACCCAAAAGATCCTTTGAACTGTTTGATTGGTACTTCTAGTTAGCCAACTAGGCAAAGTCACAGAACTTAAGTTGCTCAACTTGTGTTGATCTGACACCTGTGATGCATGAAAAATTAGCTTTTTTTTTTTTTTTTTTGCATACAAACTAAATGTTTTTTAGGATGTATGTGCACTGCTCATTTCATCCTCTGACCTCCTGTCTGACTGTATGCTGTTGTGTCTGCAGACAATGTCTGACTGTGAGTTGATTCTGGCCAGCTGGGGGAAAGTGGAGAGCAACCTTGCAGGCTATGGAGGAGAAGTTCTGACCTGGTGAGTACCAAGCCACTTTTCCAATGTATTACTTTCAAAATTATGTGGAATTTGCATGCAAACTTAATGTTGAGTAGAAGGTATGTGTCCAAAACGGCATCAGATAAGGACAAGTCTCTCTTCCCCCTCTCCTTCACTAAGAGGAAACTCGGGTTCTCCCTGATTTAGTACTTCCTGTCAATTTATAGCCACAAATTTATTGGTGAATAATCCTATGTATACACACTGTGTGGCTAGTCTGTTCACAGAGCATCCTGACACCCAGAAACTCTTCCCCAAGTTTGTGGGGATCCCACATGCTGAACTGGCTGGAAATGCAGCCATTGGGGAGCACGGCAAAACTGTTCTGACAAAACTGGGTGAGATCCTCAAGGCCAAAGGCTCTAGTGATGTCATCAAGCCACTGGCTACAACCCATGCCAACACGCACAAGATCGGCCTCAACAACTTCAAGGTAACTTTCTTAAATTTACATTTTATTTAAGTTTACTTGAGCAAATGAACTGCAACCTACTAGTAATAAACCTCTAATACCCTCACTCTTCCCATCAGCTGATCACGGAGGTCATCATTAAGCTGTTTGGGGAGAAGGGCGTGTGGGATGCTGCTACCCAGGATGCTTTCAGGAAGGTGATGGGTGACGTCGTCATCAATGAGATCGACTGTGTCTACAAGCAGCTAGGCTTCGCCGGCTAGATGACCTTTGTACCCTCAAGTCCTGACATTGCTAGAACCAAGTAAACGGGTGTTAATTTAGCCAGTGGGAGTGAATTGTAATCAGTATTGGTCATGTTTTACAGCAAATTACTGGTCTAAAATAAAACCATGGAAGCCTACCGAGTTCACTTTCATGCTTTTCCAAGAGAGGAAGTATGTCAAATGGTGTTAAGCAAGATGTGTACTGCTGACTTTAAATGCGCAAAGCAGAAGATGTTCTTTTTAGTGGCTTTAAGGTGTGACTTCATGTTAAAGGCTTTGAAAAACAAAACCTTAAATACTTTTTAAGGCATTTGAGTGTATGTACATTTTCTTTTTGCACATAAGGTGTATTAATGTGTTGTGTGGATATGCAAGATTGTGTTACACCATCAGGTCAATTAACCTCATAACTGATCCGTGTCCTACGTTCAACCCAGATACAGAGGATGAGGTGATGTGGTGTGGACTCTGTGGAGGAGCCGCATGCACTTCTATTCCGGAGGAGGCTGGTTTTAATATTATGCCAAAAAGAGACTCCAGGATTAATTGTGTCCAAACAGTCCTTCTCCCTTTCTTTCCTGCTGATTTCTCTGAGACTGCAACAGCATCTCACACTCTCCTTACTTGACAGAAATCTAAATTTCTCTGGATGGTCAGAGTGTCGCTGTTCTTTCACAAAACATCATTAATGAGATTGTGCTGTGTTGGGTCAGGTAACAAATCTAAAATAAAATGTCCACAGGCTACATGTTAATCACAAGATTCGTGTTTTAAAGAAAATTGTCTCCCACGTGAGGTACGTGTGTAAAGAGAGAATTTGTCTTTGATCGTGTTTATTACTGCATAATTTGTGTTACACTTCTACTGCAGTAAGTCCTCTTTGGTTCTCAGCGTTAACTGTGTAGCAGCTGTAAGATGGAGAAAAACTGTTTCAAGCATGAAAATGTAAAATTTGGTTTCTCACTGCTCAGTGGATTTAGAGATTCAGTGAGTTATTGGCCAGAAATGTCCGAACCCTGCAGCATTTGGATGTAATAATCAGTGACGCCTCAAACCTCCTGAGCTCTGATCAGCTCCTCCACCTCCGAGTGCTTTTTCTCCATAGAGCTCATCAGATTGTATGGAAGCTGCCTGTGATGCATGTTAGAATGGAAACACAAACACATGTGATGATTAGGCTGAACTCCATATAAACGTGTACCAAATGACTTTTTACTCTTAAATGTCCAGTCTGTTTCACCCACCACACCACCTTGTGCTCTCTTTAATTCAATTCAATTTTATTTCTATAGCGCTTTTAACACTGGTCATTGTCTCAAAGCAGCTTCACAGAAATTAAAAGAAAATGAAAAGAAGACTTATGGAAAGTATATATGTGTAAGAAAAATGTGTCTAGATAATGAGATTGTCCCTGATGAGCGAGACGAGGGTGACGGCGACAGTGGCAAGGAAAAACTCCCTGAGATGGCAATAGGAAGAAACCTTGAGAGGAACCAGACTCAACAGGGAACCCATCCTCATCTGGGTGATAACAGATAACAGAAATTGTATAACATCATGTGTGTTATGCAGATGAAAGTTCGATATAACAGAAGTTATTTAAATTAACACAAAGTCCAGTTCAGTTCAGGGATGAGTCAGCTGGTGCAGAGCGCAGATGGGGGTCTGGATCACTGGGAGCTCAGGAGCAGCATGTGTAGATCCAAACCAACATGAAGAAGAATCCAGCTAGAGCAGGTCCTTCTCTGGATGCCTCAGGATCCTCGCAGGGTCGGACTCTGTCTACTGAAGCTGGCACAATCTCCAGATGCCTCGGAATGGGTGGAAAAATAAAGAGCAGGTGAAAAGAATTAGTGTAGCTGCCATTCAGGATAGATGTACTGGAGTATGAGGTAAAGAAATAGATTATGTGTATGTCAGATTAAAGAGATGCGTCTTGAGTCTACTTTTAAATTGGGAAACTGTGTCTGAGCCCCGAACACTGTCAGGAAGCCTATTCCAAAGCTTTTGAGCTAAATATGAAAATGCCCCGTTCTGGGAACTACCAGTAGTCCGGAGTTTTCTGATCTTAAGGAACGTGGTGGATTGTACCGTATCAGAAGACTGGTTAGGTATGTGGGAGCTAGACCGTTTAGAGCCTTGTACGTAAGTGATGCTATTTTGTAATTAATTCTAACCTGAACAGGTAGCCAGTGCAGGGATGATAATATTGGGGTTATATGATCATATTTTCTAGATCTAGTGAGAACCCTGGCAGCTGCATTTTGGACTAACTGTAGCTTGTTAATTGAGGATGCAGGACAGCCACCCAGTAATGCATTACAGTCGTCCAGTCTGGAGGTCATGAATGCATGAACCAGCTTTTCTGCATCAGATAAAGATAAAATGTTCCTAAGCTTGGCGATATTTCTAAGTTGGAAAAAGGCTGTTTTTGTGATGTTGGAGATATGATAAGGATAAGTTACTGTCTAATATTACACCCAGGTCTTTCACTGTCGAGCTGGTGGTAACAGTACATCCTTCTAAACGCAGGCGGAATTGTGAGAGCTGTTGTATACTGGTTTTTGGGCCAATAAGTAATATCTCTGTCTTATCTGAATTTAGTAAAAGAAAATTATCGGTCATCCAATCTTTTATATCTTGAATACACTCAGTTAGTCTAGACAATTTGGGTATTTCATCTGGCTTTGTGGAAATGTATAACTGAGTATCATCAGCATAACAATGGAAACTAATCCCATGTCTTCTGATGATGTTACCCAAGGGAAGCATGTATATTGAGAACAGCAGAGGTCCTAAAACTGACCCTTGTGGTACCCCATATTTCACTGGCATTACACCAGACTGTTCTCCATTCAGATCTACAAAATGGAATCGATCAGACAGGTAGGATCTAAACCATTTTAACGCCTGTCCCCGAATACGAATGTGATTTTGTAAGCGATCTATGAGAATATCATGATCTATAGTGTCGAATGCAGCACTAAGATCAAGTAAGACAAGAATTGAGATGCAGACTTGGTCCGAAGCTAAAAACAAGTCATTTGCAATTTTAACTAGTGCAGTTTCTGTACTATGATGGGGCCTGAAACCTGACTGAAATTCCTCTAGGATATTGTTTTCCTGCAAGAATGTGCATATTTGGGCTGATACTATCTTTTCTACACACTAGCCACACACTACCAGACAAAAGCTTGGATTCACCATCTAATGCTATTGCTCATTCCTGATATTTCTTTCATTCTACTGAAGAACTCCAAAATATACAACAATCTCCTTTGAACAGTTATTGATATGTGATCAAAACTCATATTGAGATGTTTCTGCTACTTACGCTCTGTACAGCCTTCATAACAGCACTAGTTGTTGTTATTATTGTTACTTAATTACATAATTCCATACAGTACTGTAAGTTTTACGTTATAATTTTGAAGTATTTAGTAGTGTTCTACTGTGGAATATGGAAAATAATCACGAAACAAAAAACATTGGATTACAAGGTGCGTTCTTTCACTTTTGATTGGTGATAGATAGATACAATAGATAGATACAGTAGACAGACAGATAGATAATTAAATAAATGCATTTTTTCCTACAGAAACCTTAACCTTTTAACAATGATACAGTTTTTTTTTCATATTAGAACATGGTATCATTACAGGTCCACCACTGTCATAGCTGCTGATAAAGAAAATTAATGGACACCTTCTGACCAATCAGCTTGCAGAATTCACCAGCCCTGGCGTGTTTTCAGCTAGATTTCATTGACACATTTCTAACTCTTTAAAGACATTTCACATCACACTAGGATCCACATTAAGTGTGTGGGTGTGATCAATTTAGCATGTTTTAATAGCCACGCCCCTCAGAAACCTGTATAGTAGCATCTGAAATAAAACAGTTCAACAGCTACAGTACACTAGATAGAGCGAGACGATACCGCAGTGACCGAGCAGGGTGATCTGTCATTAGTTTTTACTGTTTTAGACCACACAGTAAATATTTCAGCTTGCGCTCTTACATTCTTAAGTCTTGTGTGACACCTACAGCAAAAAAAAACAAAAAAAGCAAAAAAACCCAAAATAAAAACGACAAACCACCAAGAACGACCAGAGCATGGGAGGAAAATAAACACCGTCCTTCACCGCAAACCAACACGGGGAAGTCCAGTGAAAGTAGGGCTTATAAAAAGCAGCGATGTGTGAGACTGTGTTATTCCAGACGATTAAATCATAACGGGCGAGAGGTAAAAATATGAGTCAGGTGATGATGGACGACTGAGCGACTCTTCAGCTGAGCAGCGAAATACGGCACATTTACATATTATTACTGTCTATTTCTGTGACATTTATTTTTTCCATTCCTGTGATCTATTGTACGGTTTGCCAAACAACAGTTAAAAAAAACACACACACAAAAAAAAAAAACATCCTTAATCTCTCAGCTCTGTGCTTTGTGCTTCACTTCAAATAAAAACAACTCCCAAATAATTAAACACAAATGAGGCCTGGTCTGCTTCAGGGGCGTAAGGCTATTTACTATTCGTCGTGACTCATTTATGAATCCCATGAGTCAGTTTTTATTTTCGAACCACATCCTGGTAAAAAAAAAAAAAAAATGGGTCACTTGGATAAAAATGCACCCAAACAGGATGCAGCGTGCTAATAAAACATCAGCGTCAGGCCCGAAACCTAGCAGAGAAGAAATAGAAGCTGAAAATGATGCTGTAATGAGAAAGGACTGATGAATGACTCGACATTATCATGTTATAGTCTGTAGTTTTAACGGCGCACTGCTTTACTCTACCTCTATATGTGTGTGTATCCTGACTAGTAGTGACTGTACTGGTGACTGTACTGGTGACTGTACTGGTGACTGTACTGGTTACTGTACTGGTGACTGTACTGGTGGTGCTAGATTTCCTTGAAACTTTGAATGAAGGTTTGTGTATGTCAAGATAAATTAAAAGCTTTGTAAAACTCGGCCAGTAAATATGAACTACTTCTGAGTTAGATATGAAGTTGTGAACAGGGAACAACAACAAAAAAAAACCTTAGAGGAATAAATTATTGTTTGGATTTATTGTTTTACTGTGTCACAATCTGCATAAAAGTGATCTGAAGCAGTGCTTCTCACTGTCACGGAAATTCAAGTTAAATTCCCGGACTGTACATTTTGTCTCTTTGTTTGTTTGCCCTGAGGAAGTTTCTACTTGATGTTTATTTTTCTCGCAGTTTTCTCATGATGTAATTCTATGCACTGATTGACAGTCAGAAGCACATGGACACTGTCTTCGTCTCTGTCTACTTCTCCTCACGTACTAGATGTGTGTGCAGGAATTATCATTTTTTCCCTCATTCCTTTCCCTCTATTATTGTTTACTTCATATCCATTAATTATACACACATTAGCCAAAATAAAAATAAAAAAGTCTTTTTTGTTTGTTTGTTTGTTTTTGGGTTTTTTTTTTTGTTGTTTTGTTTTTTTTGGAAGAGTGCAATTATTATTGGGCTGCCTCAAGCAAAGAAAACAACTAAGGATATTTAAAATGACGAACTGGGTTAAGAACCCTTTAAGACATTATTAAAACCTGGAGGGTTTGAACTGTCGACTCAGCACTCAGTACTTGCTCGGGGCTCCCTTTGCATGAATTACTGCAGCAATGCGGCGTGGCACGAAGGCGATCAGTCTGTGGCGCTGCTGAGGTGTTATTGGATGGAAGCCCAGGTTGCTCTGATGGCGGCCTCCAGGTCTTCGGCATTGTCTGGTCTGGTGTCTCGCATCTTTATCTTCACAATACTTCATAGATTCTCTACGGAGTTTAAGTCGGGCGAGTTTGCTGGCCAGTCAAGCACCGGGATACCATTGTACTTTTGTGACATTTGGCAGTGTGAGCAGGTGCCAAGTCCTGCTGGAAAATGAAATCAGCATCTCCATAAAGCTGGTCAGCAGAGGGAAGCATGAAGTGCTCTAAAACTTCCTGGTAGACGTCTGCGCTGACCTTGGACCTGGTAAAACACAATGGACCAACACCAGCAGATGACACGGCTCTCCAAACTTTAAACTGGACCTCAAGCAACTTGTGCCTCTGTGCCTCTCCTCACTTCCTCCAGACTCTGGGACATTGATTTCCAAATGGAATGCAAAAGTAAATTTTCATCTGAAAAGATGAGCAACACTCCAGTCCTTTTTGTCACATTGCTGCAGTAATTCATGCAAAGGGAGCCCCGACCAAGTACTGAGCACTGTACAAGTTCATACTCTTTAGTACTCCAACATTTCTGTGTTATTTTTTTTATTACTGGTCTTAAGTAATATTAAAATAAACACTTGAAATATCTCAGTCTCTGTGTAATGAATTTAAGTAATATGAGTTTCACTTTTTGAGTTACTGAAATAAATCTACTTCTTGGTGATATTCAAATTTATTGAGATGCACCTGTATGTAACACATTCTTAGACCAGTTACATGATAGTGTTCACAGACGCTTAGCTCATTGTTTAACAAGAGGGACTTCAGTACATTCACTTCCACTAATTTCCAGAATACACCATCAGCAGGAAATAAAACACCACTTTTGTAGTTTCTAGTTTCTAGTTTTAATTTGAAAGATAAATCAACATACTGTAGATGCATTAGTTAGTAAAATCTATAACATTTATCACATTGGTCACTGTTTTGAGTAAGGAAATGTATTAAGTCATTCATCGAGGCAGGCATGTTTTTTTTTCTTTCCTGTTTGTAGCTTGAACAAACCCATGAGCTATGCAGCAAAATCTCATTTGAGACTGGGACGCTCTTTAGGATGCTCATTAGGAGTTCTAATGGCAGCAGATTCCAACCTGTTTGCCGACTTTCATGACTTTTTGAATAAGTTAAGACGTCCAAAAAGTCCCGGATTTAAAAATAAATAAATAAATAAATCAAGAAGGGACACAAAGAACAAGAGGGGACATATTCTATTCCCCCTATTCTAACATTATGTCATAATGCTATTGGTGTGTCCCCTTTAAATGCATGTGCCCCCATGATTCTGGTGCGCCAGGTGGGGTGATAGGCGATGGTTTCACAGGGTGCTTGAGCTCGATAATCGTACTTGCAGCTATATATTTTTTTTGTTTTAATATTTTAAAATTGAAAAAGTTCTGTAGTTTTATTTATTATACATACAACTCTATCCTACTCCTAGCTTTCTCATCACTTGCGTTTTTTAATTGCAACAGATTAGCACAATCTTCTTCGCACTGTACAGGATATGTACTGATTACTGCTTTGAATTACGAGCATGTTATATTACTGCACTTTCTTGTACTGTGTTTGTTGTCGTGCAATAATTCTAATTAACTCGTCTTGATCTAGATCAACACAAGTCCGCTATTTTGAGCTGAAAATGAAAGAAATAAAGGAAAAAAGAAAACAAGCCGAGTACGCTAACATGCTCTTACCGATGGCGGTAACTGCGCTAATCTTAACCAGATGTTCACTAATGGCTCTTTAAGAGTCTTCGGGGAGCGACGCTGCAAAGATCGGTGCTCTGATCTTTTTGGTTCTTGGAGCTGCACGAGAGCAGAAACTCCACACATCATCATCTGGCTGCGCTGCTCCTTAGCAACTCACCTGTTTATGTAGAAAACAGCCCTGCGTGTCATTTAACAATTAGCTGACCGTGACAGATGTTAACCCCTCGGTATTGTTCACTGCTTAGCAATGTGCTCTCCCTAACCAGTGTTATTTAATTTTGCGCCAATACCACCGCGAGATTTGTTTTAAAACAAAATTTCCAGCCAGACCTTTTTACAGTCCATTAGTGTTTATGGTCTTTGGTCAAAAGTATATGAACACCTGATCATCACACCCATAAGAGGGATGATGATGAACCAAGAGTCCCAAACTGTTCCTGTTCCAGCATAAAAGCGAGCTCCACTAAGACATGGTATGTTAAGGTTAGACTGGAAGAACTTCTGCACAGATCCCTGACGGAACTCAACCCCACTGGACTGGAGCCTCCTCAACGTCCAAACATCAGTGCCTGAGCTCACTACTGCTCTTGTAGCTGAATGAACACAAATCCCCACAGAAACAGTCTGACATCTATTGGAAAGCCTTCTCAGAAGATAGTAGTGAGGTTTATATCGAGAGGTGTTCACATACTTTTGGTTATATAGTGTATAATGCAATATGTTGAAAATATATTGATAATATGTTGAAAATATATTGATAATATGTTGGAAGTAATGAAAATTATTTCCAGTTGTATTATTTAGAATCAATTAATGTACATTACTTACAAATCCATTATATCCATTAAGTATTATTTTATTATATTAAATATTTAGGCCATTAACAGTGTATACTGGAACCTTGGATTGTGAGTAACGTGGTCTTTGAGCGTTTTGCAAGACAAGCAAAATGTTTTACTAAATTTTAAATTAATAAACGAGCGAGGTCTTGATTTACAAGTAGTACGCATGCACTTTGTCTGCCGAGCATTACGTGATCACAACTGAGCGAGTGGTTCTTCTCTCTCACGCATTGTGGCATTATGGGTAATCGTCTCCCATGCTCAACATCCGTGCGCGTGTACTGTTTACTATAAGTGTGCACTCGTATGTGTGTGTATGAAAGTTGTCCTACACAGTAGCCCCCTCCCCCCGCCTCTCCTCTATTGTCTTACTTCAGCTTCACACACACACGCTCGCGCACACAAGCCCACAGACACTTATGGAAACACTGCCCTGTTGAGGTTCTTTTCAAAGCTAAAGTGCTGGTTACTTTGTTTTATTTTTACTTATTTTTCATATTGTGTATTAATTATTTTTATATGAATATTTCTGGGTTGTGATAGAAGCATCTGAGTTTCCATTTATTTCTTATGGGGGAAATCTGCTTTGATATACGAGTGCTTTGATATACAAAGTATGCTCTCAATCCAAGGTTTAACTGTATTCTTCTTCTTATTATTATTCTTATTATGATTATGATTATTATTGGCAACATGGTAGCGTAGTGGTTCCTCCGGGCTCTGTGTGCATGGAGTTTGCATATGCTTGGTGATTTTCCTCTGGGTAGTCTGGTCTCCCCCCCACAGTCCAAAGACATGCAGATTAGGCTAATTGACCCAAATTACCTGTAGTGTGTGAATATCCTACTGCGGTTGTAAAATGAGAAATCCAACGTTCACCATTGGCCTCCTCGGTCCCTTGTTGGACTACAGAGGTTCTTGTATGGATGGATGGATTATTAATATAATATATTAATATAGTATAATAATATACAATTATAGCCTGTAGATTTATTATTATTTTTTTTATATAATTTTGTTGATTTAGGCTCAAAACACAAAAAGTGCTATATAAAGCATGATTCTTTTTTTTTTTCAGTAACAAAGATAATGCAAAGTTTGAAATGCACCTGTTTTAAGGTTAAACACAAAACAAAAAAGTCATCTAATAGTCTGAAAAAGAATCAAATAAGTTGGACGATTGTTGTAACATAAAAGTGTGAAGATTTTCTTTTCATTTATGGATGAGTTGAAGGTATGTTCTGCTTAGAGAATGATTCAATAGCTCATAAAAATGAGCAGAGCAAAATATTAGACCCCAAAGAAAATATTTTTATATCACAAGTCTTTAACCGTTAAGTTAATTAAACACATCAGTCAGCTAGAGAACAAACCAGGGAGAAGCTTATTGTGTGTGTGTGTGTGTGTGTGTGTGTGTGTGTGTGTGTGTGTGTGTGTGTGTGTGTGTGTGTGTGTGTGTGTGTGTGTGTGTTCTAATACATAAAGCCTTTTTGTATGTGCGGGATCGAGATCCCCGCTGATCAGATATTTTTCTTTGCTTTGGCTGAAGACAGAGACTCTACACACATCGTCTGATGATCCATCTCGATCTCCTGAGTGCGTCCTTGTTTGCCTCGTCTGTATGACTGATGAAGAATCACTCAGTCTTCTTTCTGGAAATGATCTTAGACCAACTTATTCTGCCAAAACCGCCCAGGAACGGTGCTTTCCCTCCTGAATTTGCACATTTCAGTGTTTTGATTTAATTAAACTTATCAGCTTGTTATCAAACCAGAAAAAATCCCAAAGAAATTATCTACAGTCATTTGGCAGAATCACTATTTTACAAGTTTGTACTGAGACACAAGGTCTAGCCAGTAGCCTGAATAACACCAGACTCATAATAAAGTACACTGTGAAAAAATAATGTACAAATATCAGTCTATAATATATTATTTTACTGTATTAGTAAACCACAGTACTTTTTAATACAAGCATGTTTTTTTTTTCCTGACCAAGGAGTTCAGAGATCCTAAATTCTCTCAGGATGCGATATTTCCACAAAACTGTTTTACAAGGCTCTTATGGTCCTAGAGCTTAATGCCTGATGTTCCAAAATACTCCCAAAAGTTATTATTCCCAGTGTCTCTATATTTACAGGACCCACTGTACCCAGGTTGTTTTGTTTCCAAGGCCATCTGTCTTTCTTTGTGATTTTGCAAACAAGCCTGTGTTCCTCAGGCCCGAGTTCCCCAGAGTCAGATATGTTCAGGATTCTGGATTCCCAGACCTTAGTACCTGCAAAGGGTGTACAAGTCAAAGTGGAGCTTTTGATTGTACAGAATAACAGAACACAGTTGCAGGAGTAAAAACTCCCTTTATTTCTCTATGTAATCCCCTGATACACTAATGCATTTATCCCAGTGTTTCACTAGTGCTTGTAAACCATCAAGGTAAAGAATTTTCTGAGTACGACGGAGCCGTAATCTGACTGCCCACTTCACCCTGGCCTCCCAGGAACTCCTTTAATGGGTCAAACATGTGGAAATGCCTTAGGACAAGGTCAGGACTATATGAAGATCTGATATGAAGATCACATGGCTGTCTATGGGAGAAAAGCAAGCAGTTTTGAAGCTGAGAAAAGATGCGGGGAAACCATCAGCGCCACTGCACATGTACTGTACAAGACATAGCCAAGATTGTCTGCTTATGAATAAATAAAGTGGCTATTAACCGGCTTATATAGTATATGTCCTGAATAGTTGGAGAATTCAGCTATCAAGTATTCCAAGTTGAATTTATTCGTAGCTATTAGGGTAAGATTGTGTAGGAGTAATTATGCATAGATGGATTAACATTATGTATATTTTTCTCCTAGTTTCATATTTTTTTTATATTGACATTTAACCTAAACATCCTAATAAAACACCAGACTCAGCAATGTCATAGGCAAGAAGTTTACAAGGAAGTAATGCTAAAGTAACAGGTGAAAGTTCACGTGACGTAACGAGCTCAGCGAGGCGAGGCGGCCTCTAGTGGTGAGGGGCGGAAACGTCAGACGAGACGGTAACAAGGAAGGCATTGTGAGTGCCGGAGGAAAACAGTATGAGAACGCACATTGTTTGCTCGTCTGCTTCGACTGCGGAGCTTCATCTCTTCTTATGGTTTCGTTCAAAAGAGCGTCCACAACCTCCCTTTGTTCCTTAATGCAAACCAAACATGAAAACAAGTGCGCATTGTATCGTGAATGACATGCCTTACATGCATTCCCAATCAGGGACGGTCTAAAAGACGCTGCTCTAAATTTAGACTAGAATGAAAAACACACTCTGTCTCTGTGATTCAGGCAGAACGCACACACAAAGTCGAGCGGCGCATAATTGCAGGGCCAAATTGGCCTATTAGCGTTGCGCAATCTAACTAGCATGTGAATGACAGGAGTCTGGAATTGAAACGACATGCAATTGCCATCATTTTGTTCCTTTTTAAGCCTTCAAGGGAAGCGGGCGATTTATGATGCGCTCCACGCGTATCCCGAGCTCGTTCGCCGCTGTGGCACACACAGACCTTTGTTTATAATGAATCCCGACACGGAAATGGAACACAGCCGCCACGCTGGTCCGAGCCTGACAGGCCGCATTTATATCAGAGCATCACTAAAAATCCCAATGAGTTCCAGAAAGCGGCTTTTCTTTGTGATCTGACGGCGTTTGAAATCCGCTCTGCGTTAATTACCGCAGTGTGATGTGAACGTCTGCCTTATACCCGAACCTTTACGTTCTCTCCGTCCCAAATCCCGCTGCTATCCAGTCCGAATAAGATTACCTAAGCGAACCTTACTGTTTGATCGCCAGCATTGAATTTCAATTGGTACCAGATGTGTTTTTATGTTTTTTACTCCAGACCCCAGTGCTAGTGCGAGCTTGAATAACAGCGAGATGTGGAAAGAAAAGTACAGTTTCGTCCCCCAGGGCCGCCACAATGTCATGGATCAGCCACATGTCGTCCTGGAGCAGTCCATCTAGAATAGTCTCGTGAAAAGTGCTGGAAATCGGAATGAATCGCCGTGATAATCCTCTATGTGTCTTTTTTTTATTTAATTTTTGATAAACACCCCCGGTTTCTTCCAGAGCGAAGCTCCAGTTCTCATGTTACTTCTGTAAACATTCCCTCGCTCTCAGTGTCGCAGTGAAAGCATGAGTGCGATTCAATTATAATCAGCGCATATCTGCCGAGCGGTTTATTTACGCAGCCGAGGGAAAGCGATGGGACGTTTTGGGCTTAGTTAAATAAACCGGCTATTAACCCTGTCCTCCACTTAAACTAATGCGTTTTTTTGTGAGCGTTTGCGTTTTTCTCTTCCTTATGTGATGGCTGGCGTTCAAACGGCGCTAAAAGGGCAAAGTCCATGAGCACGTGTTTGGATTAGGCGGAGAAGTGTTTATTTTAGTTCTACACAAAGAAACAGAAGTGAATGAAATGTAAAAAGAGACGTCATGATGTTTAAAACCAGGATTTTTTATATTTTTTTTTAGAAAAAAATGCAGATAAAAAGAATTCCACAATTTTGTACACCCTTTCAGTTTTGCTTTTAGCGATGGACTAAAACTTTGAGGCTAATGTCTGTTTATTAGCGAAAATAAAAAATGATTCACGCTTGACAGATATTTGCTTGCCACAATAACATTCAGGTGTTCGGCTTCATGGTTATAAATGTTTATAGATTCAAATAATTTTGTTTGTTAGCGAAGTTGTTCAGAAGTTACATGAGAGCTACACATGTACAGTGGAGATGTTTGAAGATAGGGGCGTGTATCTGATGGTATTTGGCCAAATGTGCAGTGACACTTTATCCAGATACACACACTTCAATATGGACTCGGTCCCCCTTTTGCAGCTATTACAGCTTCCACTCTTCTTGGAAGGACGTCCACAAGATTATGGAGTGTTTCTGTGGGAATTCATGTCTATTCATTATGTAGAGCGTTTATGAGGTCAGGCACTGATGTTGGACGAGAAGGTCTGGCTCGCAATCTCCGTTCCAGTTCATAACAAAAAATGTGACCGAACACGAACAGATGTGTCAGGTTGGAATAGAAAAGGACCTTCCCGGGTGACGCTGTAACCTCTCGCAGCCGGAGGTCTAGAGAGAGCTGATTGGCCGAGCTCTCTCAGAGGGGAGGGATGGGAGGTACTTGGTGCTCCCACATTGATCTCGGCTCTACAGCCAATCAGGGGCGTCCGTGAGCTCACGCGAGCGGAAGGAGCGGATAGCGCCGTCCTCCGAGTGTGTTACTCCGCCCCCAACGGTGCGCGAGCAAGCAGTTCGAAAAGATGCGGTCGGCTGGCGTCACGTGGTTCGGAGGAAACACGTGATAGTCTTCGGCCCTCCTGGCTAAGTGGTAGTAGTAGCCTTAATGTGGAGCCCCCTAGTGACGGGGAGGAATTGAACACGACTGATTGAAACACCTGAATTCAATAATGTAGTCCTGATCTCGCTCCATCAGACGTTCACCTGTTCCGTCCCCTGAAAGCAGAACTACGTGGATGAAGATTCACTTCTGATGAAGACGTGAAGACAGCGGCGCGTTCATGGCTCGCAGCTCAGACCAAAATGTTTTTTAATGAGGGAATACGAGAGCTTGTTGAAAGATGGACAACATGTATTGAAAAGCAAGGAGGTTACAGTATGTAAAAAAAAATGATGCACTTGTCTTTTCTAAATATGAATTCAAATAAAATCTACAGGCAGAGTGTGAATCATTTTTTTACTGACCCTCATAAATACATGAAAATTTCATGAAATGTTTTTTTTTATATCTTAATTAATCAAGAATCATGATGTTGTTTTAATGTATAAAGTTAATAACTTAAAGTCAGCTGATAGTGGGCAGATGAGGGCTTGATCAGCTTATCCTTCAAACCTTCGGGCGTCCAAAATATCCAATTAGTTTATCAGCTTAGATATGGATAAATCTTTGGAATTTAAGTCTGAACCTAAAGAAGCGTTCACCAGACTCCTGCGGTTTCTTCACGTGAAGATCGACACCATTCCAGGGAAAACGGTTTCGATTTATTTGCTGAAATTTCGCTCTTGATCAGTGTGGAAGTGTGATGGATGGGCATCTAGCGAGTGTTAAAGGTAACTTCGCACGTACCTGATTCCTCTGAGCTTTCATCACCTGTCGGATCTGTCCACGCTCGGGCCACGAATGTAATCTACACTCGAGCCTCCAGACACACACGTCAGTCCAGTGTATCGTCATGCTTTTGGCAGGAACGCACAACAAAGTGTGAAATGCACAGAGGTTCCAGATGTTTCACCGGTTCCACACAGTCCCTCTCATGTGCCTGATGGGGGGACTGGATTGTGACCTCAGAACTGTTGGATAGTCAGGGCCTTTCCCAAAAAGCAGACCAGGATTGTGTTGAGTTTTAGCAAAAACAGGTTCCGTCTAAGGACCATTTAGGTTCTTCTGTCACATTGACGGAACCATTAAAGGGTCCTACTATTTAGGAAGCGATCCAGCTAATATAATGACGTCTGCCAGATGTACTGTGGGTATCTAATTATAACTTTGAACATATTTTAAACAGAGACTATTGTTTTAGTGAGTTTAGTGTCAAATGAGGAAAACGTACAGTTTGTTATATGAAAAACAAAAACAAATGTATAGTTACAAGATGTTGACTTTTTTGTGATTTGGCTCAGCTTATGAGAACTCGCTCTCTCTCTCACTCTCTCACTCTGTCTCTCACTCTGTCTCTCACTCGCTCACTCTCACACTCTCTCTCTCTCTCTCTCACTCTCTCTCACTCTCTCACAGTCTCTCACTCTCTCTCTCTCTCACACACTCTCTCTCTCACTCTCTCTCTCACAGTCTCTCACTCTCTCTCTCTCTCGCTCTCTCTCTCACTCTCACTCTCTCCCCCACTCTCTCTCTCACTCTCTCTCTCACTCTCTCTCCCCCACTCTCTCTCACTCTCTCTCTCTCTCTCT
>JAAGKR010009559.1:12500-26233 GCA_011419295.1 Clarias macrocephalus | reverse complement strand
AGAGAGAGAGACACAAAGAGAGAGAGAGAGAGAGAGAGAGAGAGAGAGAGAGAGAGACAGAGAGAGAGAGAGAGAGAGAGAGAGAGACAGAGAGAGAGACAGAGAGAGACAGAGAGAGAGGAGGGGAGAGAGAGAGAGAGAGAGAGAGAGAGAGAGAGACAGAGAGAGGAGGGGAGAGAGAGAGAGAGACAGAGAGAGACAGAGAGAGAGGAGGGGAGAGAGAGCTGCGTCTCGCTCCAAATGAATTACTGCAGACTCCATAGGGCACTAATTCCACCTCCTACACTATTCTGCTTTCTAACTAGAACCGTACCCAGTTCTTGTCTTTCACCCAACTCCTTCACCTTCCACCCAAACCCCTGACCCTTAAGCTCTGACCCCTAGCTTCCGGCACGTCACTTTTAATCCGTGCTCGTATCTATTTTGCGTCTGAACCGCGGTCTGGTTCCTGCCCTGCTCTGTCCCCGGGTGTCTCCTGGTGTAGAGCCGCTGAGGGTTCATGTTCTGTTATCACCCGGATGATGCAGCAGAACCACAGAGACGCTGGAGTGAAGCTCCTGGGTGGAACGTGGACGGTTCCTCCTCTGGAGAACGCTCGTCCCGTCCTGTCCTTATTCTGTCCTCCTCTGGCTCGGATTCTCGTCTGGTACTGGCAGCTTTTTTTATTTTTATTTCAGCACAAATATATTTTCTCTCTCAACGTGCTTCCAGACGCGAGCAGCTGGTGTGTGTCAGTGTGTACATCGCTCTGCAACACGCCTGTCACTCTGGATCCGAGTTAAAAGTTCATGCGTGACACAATCTGACAAACATGTTCCCCTTCACGCCACACACACACACAGACACACACACACATGCACAGTCTTTAAGTGTGTACTGCAGTTCCAATTAAATATGGTCTGTCTGAGTCACATTGTTCAGTGTGTGTGTGTGTGTGTGTGTGTGTGTGTGTGTGTGTGTGTGTGTGTGTGTGTGAGAGAGTCTAAGTGTGTAAAACCACAGAAATGCAGAAGAGACAAACTGGTCACTGTGCTTTTTACGCTCTCCGTAAAATCCTTTTGTCTCCCGCTCTTATACACACACACACACACACACACACACACACACACACACACACACACACACACACGGTGCTGTCGTCTCCAAGTCTGACCTTGGTTGTGTGGTGAGGATGTTTTTTACTATATATGGAATGTCCATGGTGTGTGTGTGTGTGTGCGTGTCTGCGTGTGTGTGTGTGTGTGTGTGTGTGTGTGTGTGTGTGCGCTTTTCTCTGCATTCTACAGTAGATCAGTTCTCTTCACTGCATTCGCCTCCAAGCGGTGGATTTAAATAAATCACTGCCACTTCCTGTTTGATGTGAATCTTTATCTTTCTTTGGGTTTATTCTGACAGACGTTACACACTCCACCTGCAGCACACACACACACACACACTCGAGAACCGACGCTTTCCTGGACCACCAGAGAGGTTTCACTCAGAGTTTTCCTGGTTACTTTTCCCGTTAGCGCTCAGTCATCACCTCGAGGGACGCGCGAGTCTCCTCCGCTCAGTCAGAGGAGCCGCTTTATAAATCTGTCCTACTTCAGTTCACTCCAGCATACTGTGGCGGTTTCACTGGGAACCAGAAGAGGCCATGTTCAAGCACAACACACAGAAGAGCGCGTGCAGAACACATGCGCTACTGGGACGGAGTGGTGTGTTTGAAACACGGCTCAGAATCTCTCAGTGTGTAAATGCTGCACGCTACTGAGGGGGAGCATCGCCCAGCTTCACCAGGGAGTCCGAGGTTTGAGACGAAACCTACAGCCGGTCCACGCACGACGCGCCTCTCATGGGGTCGCCTTCGCATCCCCAATCATATTTAGGCCTTTATTTCTCACATATACATTAACACACAGAGAAATCCTTTGCCAGGGTCAGAGCGCAGGGTCGACGCCCATGATACGGTCGGTGTAGAGGACTTGCTCAGGGGCCCAGCAGTGATAACATGGAGGAACTGGGGCTCGAACCACCGACCTTCCGACCAGTAACTCAGTGCCTTAACCCTCTGAGTTAACATTAGCCTTTAGCAACTCCTGACCTGCGTAACCCATCTGTAGACAGCGGGACTCCTTCATGATGCCCCTAAAGCACACAGATATCTGATGAGATGCATCATGTGACCATTACTGATTTCACGTTCTCTCCTGTACGCACAGCTGGGACAACAGCACCATTAGAACGGCTTCGGGGACAAGGCTGGGTCTGAACTCGGGAACGGTCCTCACACTCACTCGTCTGGGAACGAACGTAGAATTTGGTACATTATGCAACGTCTCCTGCATATGTAACGTTCGACCCACGACACTGCAGTTCATTAAACTTTGTCCAGTTTTCGCAGTCATCAGTGGAGCAAAACCACAATACCCAGCATGCAACAGGCAAATGTGTTATAGACAACGACTCACAACACATCGCAGTAAGGACGTTCTGGTAGATTTTAAGTAAAAAAAAATCTCACATTGTGCACATCATCAAACTGAACAGTTTCCGAGTGAACAGAAGACGTCTGTGATTAAACCCAGCCAGGAAGTGCCGGGATTTGACCCGATGCAGTGCACATTTTATCACAGCTTAGTAACTAACTACCATATTGTCATGCTAACAAAGAATCTAACAGCCTTAGCGTGTTCGCTAGCAAACAGCTCTCATGTATTCTGCGAATGTGTTGTGAACGAAATTAACCAGCTACCACTAGACGTCTAGGTGACCGTAATGGCCACAGTTAACTTCCTGACTCGCAGCACCTTATACTTGAGCTCGACGACCCCATGCTGTAGGCCTGTAGGTCAAACTGTTCTCAGCACGGACCCCCGGCCACACCGAGCCTCGTCTCACGGTGCAGATCAGGTTCTTTAGATTCTACTCTGTAATACTCTGTAATACTCCAGCACTGAAACATGTCTGTCACCCGAGTCAGTCCATTCTCACATCCTTACAAAGCAGAGCCATGGCTTACATGCCACAGGGTGTTCGCCCGTGATGCCACGCCCGCTGTGTGGTGTGGTGCGGCATGAACTGCAGCTGTAGTTCAGGAAGTGATTTTCCGCACAGGAAGCACTATTAAAAACTCTCAAAATGCCTGTGGACTGTGTGTTTACAGCTGCTCAAATCAATCACCGCCAGCTAAACGGGAGCTTCGACTGAGGACTAACTGGGGTGTAGGGGTGAGCAGTAAAGACTTTCTCTCTCAGACACAAGCGGAGTAATGATGAAGAAAACAGGGAAGGCTGGAGAAAGAGGATATAATGTAGAGATGAAGAAGGGAGAGTAATCGTAGAGTGTCCGAGGGGAGCGAATGCTAGTCCGTCTGCTCCGATCCCACAGAAAGGTCGATTCTGACTGCGACAGAAAGGCACCAGAACACCCGGAGCACCGCAGCCCACCGCACACGGGCCCAACAGGTAAAGAGCTCAAGGCCCTCGACCCGGCCTCCAGACTCTCCAGATCCCACGCCGATCCACCCTCGTGGGACACAGAGGCCCCCCCTCTCAACCCACAGCACCCAAAGGATCTGCTGCCAACGTCCTGGTGCAGGATTCCACAGCGCCCTCCAGAGGCCCTGAAGAGCCACGGCCTTAGGGGGCCAGAGCCGCTCCTGGTGGCACACGGGGAACCCAACGCTGACTTAATGTTTATCGTTGTGAAGTTGCGTCTGTTCGGTGTACTGCAACAATAACAAGCAAATCGTTCGGTTCTGGTGTAAAATCAATCCAATACAACATATTTGGTGAATTTATACCGTTATATACTGATATACTGATAACTACTGTGTTACTTGGCTCTTCACTTCCTCCACTCCAGCCTGATGCTGTGTGTCAAAAAGTCGTAGCTAGATGGCGCCACACACTCCCATGCTCATTAACAATCTTTTAATCACAAAATTCTTCTACGTTTGTACCTGATATCGTAGGATCTGCTTTGCCTGTACTGGAGATGAGCATCATATAGGTGTATATCACGACAACTCTGCCCCCACACACACTACCCAGTTAATGAAAGCAGTGTTCACTTCTTTTGGCAGAATAAAATCTTGCTGGTTAAACCACTGTTTCACAGTTTTTACATTTCCGAGTGTTCCTCCGATAGAGCGCGTGTTTAGAACCAGCGACAGTGTGATGCTGAAGCTGAAGCTCCAGTCTGAAGCTCCTCTAATGAAGCATAAAAAAGCCCAGGCATGTTTCCAGCCGTCCTGGATGGAGGATCCGACTAATTTAGCCAAATCTCTTGTTCAGCGCCGCTGCTGTACTTCAGCGTGCCGTCGCATTCCCGCCAACAGCCCCTCTCGCTGCCAGCTCCTCTAATCTGCGTTCCAGCGCAGTATGGCGCTCGCTCCAGATCCGTGTGACTGATCACTGGAATCTCCTTTTGTTCCTTTTTTCTTCCCAGCCGTTTTCTGCTCTGCGCTTCACAGACGCTCCAGAGAAAGGTGATGAACAGACAGCAGTACGAGTTCGTAAGCCTGAGAGATGCTTTTATCTCTCCAGTAAAGTGTTCATTTTTAGCGTTCATCTTCTTTCTTTTTAATAACTTTTGCACGTAGTGCTCAGATGTGTAGCTGCAGGAGTAGAAAGGTAACACACATCCATCCGACTGTGACACGGAGCTCTTTGTGTTAATACCAAAAAAATACAGATCGTCTGTCTCGCTCGACATCAGCACACACTTATTTTCAGTTCAACGGCAGAAAACAGGGTTTTGCACACGGCTGTGAGTGCAAGTGCCGCATGTGACATGATCGTGTGTACAGGTTGGCTAATGAACAGTCTGACAATATCTGTAGAGCGTAAAAACTCTGAGTCTATCATCAGAATAAGAGTAAAGGATAACATTAAACTACAAGGGGTGTTCGAGTCAAAGTGTAGAAGAACAGAACACAGTCCTGAGAGTAAAACTCGCTTTATCTCTCTATATAATCTCCCGATACACTGATGCACTTATCCCAGTGTGTCACTAGTGCCTGAACACCATCAAGGTAAAAAGATTCTTTCAGTACGTCAGGCCGTGATCGCGCTGCCTGAAACGCCGGCCTCCCAGGAACTCCTTTAATGACTTAATGGAGTGAGGACTGTGCGGGGCGCGGCCATAACTCCCAGCCGAGTTCCTGTAATGTGCGAGTGGTGCTGGTGAACGAGTGTGTGTACAGCTCACACACACACACACACAGAGGCGTCTCGTCCACAAGTCGGCAACAAGTTATCTGTTCATTTTCGAGGATCCACTCGCTGAGTGTACACAGGAACATTTGCTTGTATGTTTAATGGATATTGAACATCAATTTAACATTAAATGCAATAAATATCCATGAGGACTAAAAGCATCTTTTTATGGACCAGAGACGCCAACTTACATTTAATGATCATTTAGACCACTTTGGCAACACACAAACAAACAATGAGTTAATAAAACCAGTCCACAAATGATCAATACCACCGTTTTCTAAAGAAGTGCAAACTCCTCCGTCCTGACGATTCTGTCAAAAAACACTGCAAATAAATATATTTATTTACTTTAAAAACACTGTTTAAATAAACATAAACAAAGATAAGATTATTAAGCTTATTTCTAGACAAATGCTAATAATTTAAGCAAAGCTTTCTGTTCCTATTGGCAGATGTTTTCGACCAATATTAGTTTTTTAATATTTAGGAATTTATGTTTGGAAAGAAGCAAAATTATTTTTAAAAGTACATAGTCACATTTCTTTAAATAAAAGTGGACAAGAAATAAGCTTAATAATCTTATAACCGAATAAGCGAAATGTCCTGCTGTCATGTTGTCACTCTTGGTTGCAAATTTGCATGTGACCTTTATGTTGTCTTTTTGTATAGGACTTGGATAGTTTTTTGTTAATTTATAATGTTAATCTAATCTCAGCTAATTAGGTTTCTTAGTTAGCTAGTTAGTTTACGTTAACTTATATTGTGTGTAGCACCTCGGTCCTGGAGGATCGCCGTTCCGTCCCACTGTTTACTGAACTGCATACGGTTGAAATGACAATAAAATCATTCACATTACTTTGAGACTAAATTCAACAATATTTAACGTGTTTATCTCTGACTGTTACACAGCGCTGACACTGGCGACTCCTTCCAAAGTTGTCTTCAGTAAACTTAAACTTCAATAAACACTGATCTATACACAGGTCTTCAAACCTGTACATGTCCCCGTGAGAGAGAGCTGTTACTATAGAAACAATAACTAGCTCATTAATATAAATGTGTGATTTGTAGCTGCAGTACTGTCAGAGCGAATTCAATCAGCAGAGAGCGAGAGAGCGCGAGAGAGAGCGCGAGAGAGAGCAGTGTGTTATCAGTGTCTCTGATCTATGCAGTAATGGCTGATCAGATTTTCTCCCAGAATAGCACAGACTGACTGACACACACTGACTTCTCCGCCTTTAAAATTACAGAAATAAAATGGCGTGCACGTGAGGAGTGTAACTCGCGAGCCGGGGTTATCGTTCCCTCGGCCCGCCGAATCGATCGGGAGCTCAGAGCCTCTGATTGAGTTCGAGGTGTGTTAAGAAGCTTTCTGCGTAAAACTCGCACTCTTTCTCTTCAACTGCAGGGAAATGAAATGCGATCGATTTCCCAGAATGCAATTCTGAGCTCATTGATTGCCTGTGTGCACTATATATAGAGTTTAAAAAAAAGAAACTTCCCCTAAAGGCTTCACAGGAGGATATGGAGCTCATGCTGGCAAAGTATACACGACTAGAACAGCACCGAGGAGGAGGTAAGAAGAGGCGGGCGATGAAGAGAGACCGGTGGTAAGGAGAGAGTGACGATGAGGAAGTACATGTAATGAGGAGAGAGCGGCGATGAGGAGAGACATGCGATGAGGAGAGACCGGTGATGAGGAGAGATGAGGAGAGGGTAAGAAGAGACCGGCGATGAGGAGAGATGAGGAGAGGGTAAGAAGAGAGCGACGATGAGGAGAGAGTGACGATGAGGAAGTACATGTAATGAGGAGTGAGCGGCGATGAGGAGAGACATGCGATGAGGAGAGACCGGTGATGAGAAGAGGGTAAGGAGAGACCGGTGATAAGCAGAAACCGGTGATGAGGAGAGACATGCAATGAGGAGAAAGTAAGAAGAGAGCGACGATGAGGAGAGACCGGCATTGAGGAGAGACCAGCGATGATTCATTTAAAACAAAGTCACGTTTTTATTTTGCTGTTCAAAATGCAATTGTTTTTATTATTTTTTTTATATCTTTCCTCTTTTTTAACATTGATTAATCTTAGATTAAGGCATGGGTTCTTAAAGTTTTTAGAGAGTGAAAAGACACAAATACTAATGTAAATTTTAATTTAAAGCCCCGCCCTCACTGCTTCTGATGAACAGCTTCATTATATTTTGTTGTTTTCGTCCGGCTCTCAGTCCGGCTCACACTCTTTCACTGGCCTTTACTTTCACCGTTATGTTTTTAGCCGAACTCTCCCACTTTTCCTCGATACGAGACAATCTGATTGTATTGAATAAAGTTTGAGTTTGCAGTGTAACTCACTGCATGTTCTGATCGAAATCTAAAATACTGAGAGAGAATAACTATAATAAGAAACCTAAAATACACAGAGTGCTTAGACAGACGTAAGACTGTAGAGTGGAACAAACCCCTTTTTAGAACAGAGTACACTTATTTATACACAAACACCTCCTCTGTGTTTGAGATATGAACGTGCACAAGGTCTGTAAAATAAAGAGGAACTAAGGCAGTTTTAAAGCAACGTGAGCAGACATGCTCAAAAAACCACTTCAGACCTTTAAACATCACAGATGTGGTTCATGATCAACAGAGACACAAGGTTAGCATTAGCGCTTTCACCTGGAAATGTAACATGTTTATTAAGGGGAAGTTTCATCATTAAAGTGATTTTAAAGTGATTTTACCTAAAACCTTGTGTTTTAAACTTATAGGACAAGCACAGCCGAATATTTTGTGTTTTTTAAGTTTTGCTAAAAGACTGGCAATAAGTTAACGAGAATAAGCAATAAGAAATGCCAGTTAATTAAATATTTTAAGACATGTGCTGCAGGATGTTCGTGCAAAAAAAGAGACGCGGTGGAGAACATGTGCAGCAGCATCGGGAATAATTCTGAAGATGAACACACGCCGCATGTTACATTTTACATATTCACTGTTTGGAGTCAATTCTGGGTTTCAAACATTTGACACACTGGTTGCTGAGCTAACTAATGATCGCCAAGCTAGCTAAGCAGAGCTAGCATTATTTTAACATTGGGATTAAATACCAAACTAGGCAGAGATCAGGTCTTAAAGAACAAACATTATTCTGTGGCTAACTTATGTTATAGATTCATGTGAAGTCTGTGTGCATTAATAAAGATAAACCAGGCTGTGCGTGTTCGCTAGTTCTCTGGTTCGCTAGTTCTCCACATGCACACACGATAAAGCTTCAGTCATTGCATTGGAACAGGGTTTGAGAGAACGTACAGTACAAGGTTATTGGAAATACAGATATTTAGAAACAATTTACTAAAAATAAAATCTCATTTTCGTTTCAGGAAGTGTCAGTGATACTAATGCAGCGGCCTCCAGCTGAGAGCTAGCGTTACCGTTACACACTGTGCAGGAGGGATAAGTGGAAGTGTGCTGTGACTGTGGGATTCTCATGGGAATAACATTAGCTAAAATAAAGTCACGGGAAGTTGAATACATTTTTTTTTTCAATTCATTGCAGGAACAGCTAAAAAAAACATCTGCTATAGATTTTCAGTGTAGTAATGACAATTATTACTAAAATAATAATAAGCCTAAATGAAGTTCTTAATTTTAATGGCAGGAGAAACACATTTATTTCATAAGTAAAGAAATTTTAATCCAGATTTTTGTGTGTGGGGGTGTGTGTGTGTGTGAATATCAGCTAAAGCATTCTACTATAAAATGAATTTACATAAAATCAGATCATATTTTTACAGCGTTTGCAAGGTGACTAAAAGACATGTGAAAAACAAAAGTGGTAGAATAAACACAAGGCTTTTTTATTCATCTGACATCAGGTGTGTGTTACAGAGCAAGTGCTTTAATTATTATAACAATTTAAATATCAAAAAAGTAACATCAAAAGCTAAATAACTTTGGGGAAATGCACACTTCTATCTAATTGCGTGTCTAAACATAGCTGCAACTTCATCAATACACTAGTTTTTGTAGTAAGACACTGGAATTATTCAGTACACAGGTTCTGTTGTGCTAAAACTCACACACACACACACACACACACACACACACACACACACACACACACACACACACACACACGCACAAAACATGTAAACAAATCAGTGAGGCTAGCTAACTTGCACAAGTATTTTTCTGTATGCATACGCACTGACACCAGCAAAGGTTAGCAAGGAACTACAGTCAAGATAGCAAGTTGTTATTAACACACACATGCACACTCACGCAGCATGTATCTGAAAAGCACAGAGCAAACACACTGACACAATTTAACAATTAAAGCTAATTAATCATCAAGGACACAGAAAACACGCTCATACCGAAAAGCTTTGAGTTAGCTTAGTAACCATTAGCAACCGTTAGAGCCCAACAAAGACTATGGAAAAATATTTTCGTAAAGCTCTGATAGATGTGAAGCACGCCGACTCCAATGCACTGAGACGCGCAGCACGGAGGAACGTCAGTAAAAGTGCTGAAAACATGTAGCAACATGAAGATCAGAAGATCCAGGAAGGAAAACCTAGCAAAGTCCTAAAGGTTAGCAGAGCGCAAAGGTTGTGCAAAACACACTACACGTGTACAGAGGCTAGTAACCTGATGCTAGCAAAGCATACTAGACATGTTAAAGTAGACATCTATAGACATGCCTATAATAATCTAGCTAACCTCAGAATAACAGCTAACGCTGGGCATGTGGCGTGATCTCTCAAACCAGCGGAAAGATGTAAAGCATGCTAGGTGTGTAAAGAGGCTAGTAACCTGATGCTAGTGAGGACATGGAGGCACTCCACCATCTCACACACTACACACTCCTCTGTGAGGCACAATCGAGTCAAGGAATCCTAGAGCTGGAATTCATAAATGTGGAGCAGTTTTGAGAACAGTACTAACCCTGCAGAACTGCTTCAGTCTGTGTGGGACCTGATCCTAAACCTGTGCTCAGAACTGTCTACAGGATTTCTCCCAGAACGCTCTGAGACCTGAGTGTATGCACTTCCTGTTTCCTCCCACGCCGTAGCTAATTGACCTGATTACATAACTTGCTTATCAGATTAGCTTTGTGATTAGCAGCTAATTTAGTGGCTTATGCTCTGGGTGATTAGCAGTAATTGAAAAATAAACAGTTTGGACGCGGATTAGAAGCAAAAAAGTGATTCCGGAATTAAAGGGTTTGAACGAGTGTTTTATTATTCTGATGAGGGATCTGATTAGCATGCTGATGCCAACTCATCGAATATGCTAAGTGAAATCATTGCAAGGCGGCACAATGGTGTAGCGGTTAGCACTGTCGCCTTGCACCTCCAGGGTCCGGGTTCGATCCCCGGCCAGGCTCGATTCCCGTCTCTGTGTGCATGGAGTTTGCATGTTCTCCCCATGCTTGGTGGGTTTCCTCCAGGTTCTCCGGTTTCCTCCCACAGTCCAAAGACATGTAGGTTAGGTTAATGTGGCGTTCCCAAATTGCCCATAGTGTGTGAATGTGTGTGTCTGTGCCCTGCGATGGATTGGCACCCTGTCCAGGGTGTACCGTCATGTGCCCTAAGTCTCCCGGGATAGGCTCCACCCCCGTGACCCTGAATACAGGACTAAGCGGTATAGATGATGAGTGAGTGAGAGTGAAATCATTGCACAAGTTTTGTTAATTTAAAGAGTGTGTGTGAGTGTGAGCGAGAGAGAGGCCAAGCTCATCATTCACATCAAACAGCAATATTGTAATATTTAATATACAGGAAGAAATTACCATATAAGGAAACTGAGAAACACTGAGGTTTGTGTTTAGAACACAGCCAAACATATTCAGAGTTAGACATACACACAGGCTTTGTTACAGAACCATAGTGCACTAATAGGGTCCCTAACTAGTGAAGGGTTCTAGTGTTAAAGAGGTTTAAACCGGCCGCTGTCCAATCAGGACTGCTGTAGCATTAGTGGGCGGAGCCTCTGCCAGACAGTGAAGTCATTGTGCCCTTTACTTTTTATTGTGACTTCCTCAGGCTCGGCTCTGCTCGTAAACAAGCCCTCGTTAGTGGAGCCCAGAGCGGAATGAAGAGAAATAAGGGGTCGAGCTTGTTTACTGTCTCAGAAGCGTCTAGGGAAAGATTTAAGGAGGAAAATGGAAATAAAGAATTAACGAGCAGGTAGAGGATAAAAATATTTCTCCGTTCTAGACAAAGAGTTTCATAGTGAAAAGGCAAGATCTGCTCCAGTACACACACACACACACACACACACACACAGAGAGAGAGAGACATTACAGGATTGGGACAGGGCCCGGGTGTACATGGTTTATAAAGCTTAAATGTAGATGAGAAATCTGAAAAACAAAATATATGTTTAATGTCACATTCCATAAGGGTCAGGGACGAAGTGTGTGTGTGTGTGTGTGTGTGTGTGTGTGTGTGTGTGTGAGAGAGAGAGAGAGAGAGAGAGAGAGAGACTGCTTTATTACTTACAGTACTAAAGGAATAACTTGGTATAAATTACATCATATCCTGAGAGTGCACAAACTTTTGCACTCATACCACATGTATAGAGTCACTGGTAGTGCAAGTCCTCGACTGTGCCCTAATAACCCTGTGATGATTAGAGGCACTATGTTGGACGTTGCACTGCTTCAGTTCCACGTCCTTTAACACAGATGGAGAGTTTTATGGGATTGGGACGAGGCCCGGCTGTCTGGCAGCGTCACCGTCAGCGTCCGTGTTTCTGGACAGAGAGAGAATGAGACACAGCCATCCTCCACAGCTGTGTTCTCCATATGGAGCTGCATTTTTGCCATGTGGCGTGTGTGTGTGTGTGTGTGTGTGTGTGTGTGTCTGTGTGTGTGTGTGTGCGTGTGTTTGTGTGTCAGTGAGACAGAGGACACGCGTTTTTGCAAGCGTTTTATTTCAACCTCCTCATCTCCAGGTGCAACTGATTGGGAAATGACATAAATCAATAACATAAAGAGGGCGTGGCCTAGGACAGAAATTACAAAATGATGCAGACTCTCTAACTCTAAACTCCGCCCCCTGTATGAAATCATAACCAATCAGAACATAGGATTTGGGACAAAAGATCATTTTAATTCACGTTCCATTATAATGCTGGATTATTGCAAAGCGTATGGCTGGGTTTCTCTCTCTCAAACACACACACACAACACACACACACACACACACAACAGCAGAAGTGCCTAACGACTGTTCTTAATTATAGCACTGAAAGAAATCAGCCCACAGGCAATGGTTATTAAATCATGTGGTGAGGTTATGAGGTGTAGTGGTGTAAAGGGAAAACACACACACACACACACACACACACACACACACACACACACACACACACACAGTGTTTAGAATTCCTCTGAAATCCTCTGTAATGAACTCACCTACCTGTACACTCCAGATAAACACACTTTCGTCTTCGTGATCGTTATCTTATCCGCTCTAATTAAACCGCTTCGATTTCATTGTACTGAACTACGACCTGCATTATAACACACGTATACACACACACACACACACACACACACACACACACACACACACACTTAATCCATATTTTCTGCTTAATTGATATTTCCTTCTCCAATACAGAGTAATGAAATGAGTTGGACTAAGGATGAAGCATTAATGAAGGAACCTAAGGCCAGGTAGATCTCTGTACCTCCAACTGGAGGTTGTCATTTACATTTAGGCATTTGGCAGACGGGCTTATCCAGAGAGACTTACAAAAGTCTCCGATTCTGGGGTTCTGGGTTCTCCAGGAACATGTAAAGTACAGAATGGGGGCCCAGATGCGCTGTGGAAACCAGAAACCAATTATATCATGTCCTGTGTGACGGGTGTGTGACTGTGTGTAAATGGGTTTATGTTACACCTCAATAAGCCTCAAGTCAAAGGGCCAGCATCAAGAAGGTCGAATCCCAGTGACGCTCCAGCTGAGAGCAAAACTATTCAATTCAATTTTATTTGTATAGCGCTTTTAACAGTTGTCATTGTTTTGTTGCTGTCACATGACAGGGAGGCCAAGAATATATCAGGGAGACAATCTGTGAGAAATAACCTGAATGGAAGCGCAGTGTGTTCTGTCTGAGAAACGGTTCAGGAACCGACAGATGGAGAGCTACAATGCTGCGTTAGCGCATCAGCTAAACCTGACTTATTTACTCCCTCAGACTCAGAGAGAGACGAGAGAACACACACTGTTTTCCTCGATCCCAGAAGAACACCGGCGCTTCATCACCTCGTGGAAATCACTAACATTGACACAGGGGAGGGGCTGCGCAACATGTTTAGCGAGCGTAAGCCTCAAACATAAAGTGGTCTCTGTGCAGAAGTATCGAAACACCTGATGTGTTATTAGGGGCACACCAATACCAGCATCTCAATTTATCTGTAGTCTATCCACTAATATTCATCCTCATTCAGTTATATTTACACATATTCATTTTATGTTCATATACAGTGGAACCTTGGATTATGAGCATGATTCGTTCTAGAAGT
>JAAGKR010009559.1:0-2500 GCA_011419295.1 Clarias macrocephalus | reverse complement strand
AAATGCTGAGACGACGCTGAGATGAGCAGAGAGACAGAGAGACAGAGAGACAGATCGCTGGACAGATGAAGATTTCTAGAGCGAGAGAGAGAAAAAAAAAGAGAGACACCCAGAAAGAGAGAGAGAGAGGAGGGACGCTGTGTGTGTGTGTGTGTGTGTGTGTGTGTGTGTGTGTGTGTGTATACAGATATGTCATTTTTTATAACAGTGTGTTACTCTCAGCTCAACACAGTGAGTGTTTAAACCATGCAACTCTCTCTCTCTCTCTCTGTGTGTGTGTGTGTGTGTGTGTTCCTGTGTGTGTGTGTGTGTGTGTGCCTGTGTTCCTGTGTGTGTGTGTGTGTGTGTGTGTGTGTGTGTGTGTTGGCAGCTGTAATCACTCATGCTATTTAAAACAAGAACCCTTTTTGCTTAGCGTGTGGGAAGAAAGCAGCCAATCAGAGTGTTTAAGGAGCAGATGAGGGGACAACACACACACACACACACACACACACACACACACACACACACACACAGACAGACAGAGTCTCAGACCGAGTCGCCGCTTCAACACCAAACTGCAGCACATCCACACTGGTTTTTATTTTTTTTACATTCTGATAAAGAACAACGTCTCACTTTTTCCAATTCGTCCATTTCAGACCAGTCGCAGCTCGGTGGACGAGACATCAGACACTGGGACTGAGTGTGACCTTTAACCCCGACCTGCTCAGCGCTCTAACTGTCCACACTTACACTCAGAGCAGTGAGTGATTCCTGTTCTTCATGTTACAGCAGCTACAAACATTCATCCCTCCCTCTTCACTCTGCTCACGTCCCTGACACCACAGTGTGTGTGTGTGTGTGTGTGTGTGTGTGTGTGTGTGTGTGTGTGTGTGTGTATTAATCTCAGGCCTGAATGTTGGTAGAATTTACAGTCCATCATCCTTATAACCAGATGACCGGATTCAGAAAATGACCCAAACAAGGTCAAGGTCACAGCAAGGTCACATGGCTCCTCATGACCGCCCCGGCCACTGAGCTCGATTCCTTCAGATTACTCGACACGTCGTTACAATAAAACACTCAATGTGACACGTGAACTCCTCCGTTACTCAAATCCCCCTCTGACCAATCACAAGCCAGAGTCCAGTGTTATAACACGTCTCTGCAGGCGGAGGAGGTGTTTCCCTGGGCAGACAAGGACTCCCTCTCTCTGTCTCTCTCTCTGTGTGTCTCTCTCTGTCTCTCTCTCTGTGTGTCTCTCTCTGTCTCTCTCTCTGTATGTCTCTCTCTGTCTCTCTCTGTGTGTCTCTCTCTGTCTCTCTCTCTGTGTGTCTCTCTCTGTGTGTCTCTCTCTGTCTCTCTCTCTGTGTGTGTCTCTCTCTCTCTCTCTCTCTCTCTCTGTGTCTTTCTCTCTCTGTCTCTCTCTCTGTGTGTCTCTCTCTCTCTGTGTCTCTCTCTCTCTGTCTCTGTCTCTCTCTGTGTGTCTCTCTCTCTGTCTCTCTCTGTGTGTGTCTTTCTCTGTGTGTGTCTCTCTCTCTCTGTGTCCCTCTCTCTCTCTCTTTCTGTCTCTCTCTGGGTCTTTGTCTCTCTCTCTCTCTGTGTCTCTCTCTTTCTGTCTCCCTCTGTCTCTCTCTGTACCAATAGAACAATAAAGTAACGGCTCGTGACAGACTGCAATGTATAAGATCCTGTAGATCTGTTCAGATGTACTATATATAGAGGTAAAGCAGCATCCTGTGTGTGTGTGTGTGTGTGTGTGTGTGTGTGTCTGTGCGTGCGTGTGTGTTCTTAGCTCATGTCCCTCCAGATGGCTCCTGTCCTGATTCATTACAACTTTTTAACAATTAAACAATCAGTCAGTTAATTAGTGGTTTAGTGACGAACAGCATGTGGAATTAAGCGCCTTCAGAGTTTAAAACCTGGTCCAGTGTGACACTCCACAGAAATGTCTTCGTCCTGGAGCACCGTATACGCGGCAGTGGGCGGATTGCGCTTTTCTTCAGGTGCGTTACATCGCCCCCTAATGGAGCGTGTGCAGCACTTTGAAAAGAGTGTTCAGCTGCTGTCACGTTTCTCACAGGAAGCACGTGGCACTGTAGCTGTCTGTCGCACCAAGACTAGTGAGATTTGGGAATAATGTCATAAAAAAATTAAACTTAGAAATTGATTCTGAACTGGGCAACTTATGAGAAACTAAAACTCTTAAAACTCCCCCTCACTTATTCTCTACAGCACTTATCTCAGGACTCGGGGCGTGATGGGTGCTGGACACACTGGACAGGGCGCCGGGGAAACCACCAAGCACACACACACACACACACACACGCACGCACACACACGCACGCACACACACACACGCACGCACACACACGCACGCACGCACCCACACACGCACGCGCACGCACACACACACACGCACGCACACACACACACGCACGCACACACACGCACACACACACACGCACACACACGCACACACACGCGCACGCACACACACACACGCACGCACACACAC
>JAAGKR010009558.1:0-19337 GCA_011419295.1 Clarias macrocephalus | reverse complement strand
AATACTAAGTACCCTGCGATTCATTAGCTGCTAGATTCCACTTTAGCAGCAATAACGTTGAGTAATCATTTCCTGTATGACTTTATCAGTCTCTCACATTGTTGTAGACCAAATTTGGGCCATTCACTTATGCCCAGCTCTCTCAATGCCCCACCATAGCAGCACCCTATGACACCCTGTGAAGTAGACTTCGGAATGGAATGCAGATTATCATTTGAAACACCCTGCGAAGTCACCAGCACAGACATCACTTCCTCTGTGGGTTACCATGGTAACATAAGTCTCTCACATACCTGTCGCAGCTGCTGTGAAAATTTCACACTACTGACATTAAATATTAAATATTTATTGAAACAAAAACTCATGATCAAGTCACGGAGTCATGTTCTCCCTGTGCTTGGTGGGTTTCCTCCAGGTACTCCGGTTTCCTCCCACAATCCAAAGACATGCAGATTAGGCTAATTGGCGTTCCCAAATTGCCTGTAGTGTGTAAATGAGTGTGTGAGTGTGCAGTATGTGTGTGCGCCCTGCGATGGATTGGCACCTTGTGCACTTATTTCCTGAGGTGTACCCTGCCTTGTGCCCTAAGCCACCTGGGATAGGCTCCAAGCCCCCCGTGACCCTGAATACAGGATAAAGCGGTATAGAAGATGAGTGTGTGATGTGTTTGGTCATGCAGACTGCAGACCCATTTGAATGCGTAAACATTACTGAAATGTTAATTATACAATATGCCCACTTTAAGTAAGTCTTAGAATGGTTTAATACAAATGTGTGTCCAAATATATTTAACACAAGTTACTGGAGATAGATAAGGAATGCAAAAAAAAAAAAAAAGAAAAATGACTTTTTTTTGTGTGTGTAGGAAATGAAGGCAAGCAAGAAAGAAACCAGTTATCTATGTATTTATCTCCTTTGTTGTATAGACATAAATAGTAATATGACATCGTACACCATCGCCCTACACCATGTCCAGTTTCTGCGAGTGTGACAAGACCAAAATAAACTCAGTGATTCAGTGGTTTATAGACCACAGACGGAAGTAAAGAGTTTTTAGAAATAGTTAAAAATGTAAAGCTAAAAATAAACTGATCAGCTTTAATGTAATCAGTGATATTATTATTTCAGGTTGAAGCCCACATACATGTCAATATACAAAGAAATAACATTTTGTAAAGTTGAGCATCTCACGCATTGTTTAAACTAAGTTGTACTTTTTTCAAAGTCTACTTGACTTTTTTTGGAAGTGACTACTTGACTTTTTTTGCTGTGTCTCAGTTTTGTTTGCGTTTCGTGAATATTGTGATGGCTTGTATGTGCATTACCATCATTTCTGTGTCTTCCGCATACTCTATACACTGTCGCGTTGATTTGTTCTGTTGAGTGATGC
Organism: Clarias macrocephalus; assembly: GCA_011419295.1. Lineage (NCBI taxonomy): Eukaryota > Metazoa > Chordata > Actinopteri > Siluriformes > Clariidae > Clarias > Clarias macrocephalus. Next base: position 17,947 of record JAAGKR010009558.1, on the reverse strand, counting down.
ATGTAGCCACGCCCACCTCAAGGAGAAAAGGCCTATATTCATCCAATAATGTACTAGACGCTGTGACTTAATCTGTCATATAACTGCTCATAACTTCACTTCTGCACACGTTTATGGTTTAGCTTTAGGCAAATACCAAATAACTGCCAGCTTCTGTCCAGCCAGTATTGCATGATGCTGTGAGAAAATCTGTCTGAACAGACATACAGACAGACATGCAGATATATTTTCTGAAACTGGTTTCTAGTCCTCCAGTGTATGAAACATAAAGATATCACTGAAAGAGTGATTTCTGACCAATGTACAGACAAAACCCTTCTTTTATTCATGTAGATGTAAGTATGCTTAAGGAAGACATTTTCTTAGTGAAGACAACTAAGCCACAATTTAATGGCTGTATGTGTGAAGAGTTTTCATTTACATGCCAAGGGACCAAGCTGTGTAGCACATTGAAATACTTACAATAAACAAAGAAAGAGATTTCACACATTATAAAAAAAAAAGTTTATTGTCCAACTCTGGATACACTGGAAAGTTTTTGTAAATGTACTGGATGATTCCTACGGTGAGTTTCTTGTTGCATTCCATCCCTCTCTTTATTTCTGTGTAGTAACTTACACACAGGAAGTGTGAGGTTTTAACAATAACTATAGAACTTCCTCTATTTCTTAGTAAAGGTTTATCATCACTCATAAACAAGATCTCTAAAGCAACTGCAGAAAGAAGACTGGTCTCTGGATAAAATGAGGACACGGGTCATCTTTGGAATCCTTTGGATTTTCACCCAAACTGTCATGGGTAGGTTTTATCTTCTTAAAATGCATGATTCATTTATTACTTTTACAGCTGTACAGTTTATGCTTAATTTTATATATAATGATGTTTAATGAAGAGAGGTCATTTCCTGCATTCCAAAAGCAAAAAAATTATTATTAAGATCAGCACAGTGGAATGGATGAGTGATCTGACAGAATGTTATATCACAATACTTTAAGATAATATGACATATGATTGTACAGTATACTATACATATCACAATATCCAAGTTTTTTACAACTTCTACAAACAAGTGAAAAAGAAAAATTAACACACACACACACACACACACACACACACACACACACACACACACACACACACACACACACACACAGGCAGGAAGATATGTCCACTTATTTCCACTTTGATTTCTTCACTGAATGCTGTAACACAGTACTGAATCCAGCTCTCCTGTAATAATGGAGAGTCATTCATTACAGGATAAAGTGGTGTGTTATTACTGAACCCTTAAAGCAGGCATCACTAAATGGCGGATGCTGGTCCAGATGCTCACAGATTGACAATTCTATCAGGACCCTGATGTTTTTCTGAATAAATGAGAATAAGTATTATATACTGTAAGTAATCTAACGCTTTTTTTGTTTGTTAGTAATTTAGCGCTTTTTCCCTTGAGCAACCTGACGCTGCTATACTGTACGTGTCACTCAACAGAACGCAGCTAAAATAAAACTTCAAGAAACAGAGCATGGCTGACTTAAAAAAAAAATCAGCTAAATAGCTCAGTTGGGAAAGCATTAGACTGAAGATATAAAGATGATTTCTGCATTTTGAAATACTAAATATATATTTAGGCCAGTGCTGGCGCAAATGATTAAAGCTGTAGGTTACTGTTTTTCTGATTGGGAGGTTCACAATATGACCAGTGTTGGGGGATGTTTCTTTTTAAAGTAGCTAATTACATTACAAAATTACTGTCATTATAAAGTAACCAGTTACATTACAGCATTACCTTCTGATAAATGTAACTAGTTAAAGTACTTTTCCATTGCAGAAAATAAAAACTCCTTTGTGATTCCCCATGCATGTTGTTTTAGTCAAGACCTTTATAATTATTCTACTATCATCACTCAGCAAAGTTTGGTCCATAATCTGTTAACTACTAACAGCAGGAATAACAGAGGGGGGGGCGGGTTATCGAGGGCGGGGCTTGTAGGACGACTTTCAAACACACTCACACACACACACACACACACACACACACACACACACACACACACACACACACACACACACACTCTCTCTAACGGAATCACTGCTGTCTGGGTCACGGATTACATAAATTGTCTGAATAACGGATTACATTTTTGAAAATATAAGTAAATAACTGAGTACTTAAAGCACTTACATCAAAAAAAGTAATCCAAATACGCTAACTAATTCCTTTCTTACACCCAATACTGATCATGACAGCTTTATTTTAGTCATAATATACGGTAATAGAACATATTTTTGCTGTGTATTTTTGTTTAAGTGCGCATAAGAATTGCTTTTCAATTAATATTTCAGAAACCACGCTTTATTTTTTATTTTTCTCCCTGGCCTCAGTGAACCCTGTTTTTGTGGGAGAAGTCTGAATGTATAAGTGTAAACAGCTGAGACATCAATAGAGTACTGGGGAAACCTGGGCCCATATTTACTAAGCATCTCAGAGTGATGCAATTTTGGTCCTACTTTCGGGAGTAGGAGTAAGAGACATTTATTAAGATTCTTAAAAGAGGAAATCACTCCTACCTCCACCAAAATGTAGGAGAGTTGCCGAGGTGTCTAGTTAGGAATAGCATGGAAAAGGCATTCAGGGAGAGACGCACATGAAAGAGAGATATTGTAGTAACACAGAGTGACACAAAGCTCATAAAAGAAACATTTGGACAAAAACTGAATACTTTTTTGCAGTATGTGACTGGCTCATAAATGAACATGTCGTATGCTGTCTCTGCAGGTGACTGATATTGTATATATTTTTTAAAGTTCATTGAAGATGCCCTATTAATGAATTGAATGCTGCTTATAAAAGAGAATCTCGAAAAAAAAATTGTATAAGACAAGACACGATATTAATTTATACAAATTTCTATGTTACAGCAGCAAAGTAAAATGTGCAAACAAAGTAGGGGCAGTACAGTAATAAATGCAAAAAAACAAACAAAAAAAACATTAAAGAACAAATATTTATACACATTCTTTTACATCTGTTAAAGAATGGATTCAGATCATTCACCCACTTTTGGTCACCCTCTGCCTGAGAGCTGGGCTCCCCATGACCAGTGATGGTTTTGAGCCACTTCCATACACCGCTGACACCGCAGCTGAGCCTCCATCTTCTTGTACAGTCTAATAGCAGCAGAAAGAAAAGACCTTCGATATTTCTCCTTCAGACACTTAGGATGTCCTTCACTATAAATTACATCTGTGTTGTCTGTCCAGACCAGTTTGCTGTTTTGATAAACACCCAGGCATTTATAAGATCCCACTCTATGTCCTTTCCCTGAATGTTCACTGGTGATAGTAAAATGTGTTTGAGCTGCGGAAATCCACCACCAGTTCTTTGGTCTTCCCGCTTTTATCTGGAGGCAGTTCCATTGGCACCAGTCCACAAGGTTCTGAATCAGTCCCCTGTACTCTCTATCATCATCCTCTATGACCAGGACAACGATGGAAGAGAACTTATGCAGGTGACAGGTTGCTGAGCTGAACATTAAGTCTGCTGTGTAGACGGTGAATTGGAACAAGTGGGACAGAGCCAAGACTGTCTGATTGTTGCAGAAAATCCCGTCAGACTCATAGTCGCGAGACCTCACATACTGTGGTCAATTTGTGAGGTAATCCAGTATCCATGTCGACAGATGATGGTCCAATTCCATGTACTTTAGCTTATCCTTCAGAAGCACAGGTTGGATGGAATTAAAAGCACTAATCAAGTCCAAAACACGACTCTCACTGTGCTCAGAGACTTTTCCAGATTTGAGAAAGCCTTATTAAGGGGGAAGATGAAAGCTTCTTCCATTCCAATGCCGGGCTGATAGGCAAACTGAAGTGAATCCATTGATGCGCTCACCAGGGGTAGTGGCTGGGTAAGCACTAGCCACCTAAACGTCTTCATCAAGTGTCAGGTCAGTGCTACTAGTCTGTAATCCCCAAAGTGTTTTGGGCATGATGAAATCTGTTAAAGAATGGAATCAGATCATTCACCCACTTTTGGTCACCCTCTGCCTGAGAGCTAGGCTCCCCATGACCAGTGATGGTTTTGAGCCACTTCCATACACCGCTGACACCGCAGCTGAGCCTCCAGCTTCTTTTCTTCTTTTCTCTGACCTGATCTTCTTTCTCCATTCTCAGTGAAACCTCGGATCGCGAGTAACCCAGTTTGCAAGCGTTCTGCAAAACAAGCAAATTTTTTAAAATAAATTTTGTCCTGATAAATGAGCGAGTCTTTATATATGAGTACCAAAAATCATTGAGTGTGCTTCTTGTTTAGACGCACAGAGTGACGTGATCACAACTGAGCCAATGGTTTTTCTCTAAATAATCTTTCAGTTCCTTTTTGTATGTGTGTGTGTGTGTGTGTGTGTGTGCGCGCACCCTACACAACCCCCCCCCCCCCACTCTCTTCTGTCTCAATCACTGCAGCTAGAATTATTTTGAACAATAAACCCACATATCCACTAGATGGCAGTAGCGATGGTAATGTTAAGGATTTGCATGTTCAAAAAAAGTGGGGAACAAAGCAGCTGATTGCGGGAAGCAGAGAGCATGTGTGTCATTAGTTTTTATTTCTATTCTATTTCATTTCTTTCTGTTGTTGTCAATAAAGGCATAAGCTACAGAACTGCCAGTTCTATGTTTTTCAAAGGTAAAGTGTCTTGCTTTTATTTTATATTTTGTATAAATTGTTTTTATATGAATATTTTTGGGTTGTGGAACGAATCGTCTGAGAATGAATCGTCTGCAGAAGCTTAAAATAAAACCTTTGTGACTTTGCTCTTACCCAGTGTATGAATTGCTTGTCTTTATAACATTTTCATATACATTTTCTTTCATATCTTTCATATACGTTTTCGTAGTGACAGAAGTGATTTTCTATTTTAAGAATGTAGATGAATTGCACTTATTGAAACAACATCCAGTTGCACTGAAGGTGAATTGTCATCACTCTCTGCACATGCAATAGTGATGGGAAGTTTGAATCATTTTAGTGACTCGGTTCTTTGAATCTCATTCATCAAAATGAACGAATCTGTTTTTTGAGTCATTTAGTTCATTTCGTTCTTTTGACCAGAAATAAAATAAAATGTTAAATTTTCAATAAACAGACCCCAAACATGTGTACATACACAGATTTTGGCTATCATTCCAGTAATGAAAATATTTCAATGCAGCTAAGGACATATTATAAACAGAATGAGCAGCTCACCGTTATATCCTCTAGTCTGAGTTGTTCGTTCTTTTGAATCTATTGCACTGCATAGCGTCTATGGGAGTCACGTGACAAAAGAACGAATGTCTCGGACCAATGACTCAATGGTAACTACTCATTTCTGTTTTCCCTACATAACCTACGAAGGATTTGCGATGCTCTGCGCATGTGCGCCCAGTAGAAAATGAACAAATCACTCAGAGACTACTCGTTCTTTTGAGTCACATTAAAGATTCGTTCAAAAAGAATGAATCGTTCATGAACAACCCATCACTAGCATTCAATAACTTTAACTTCAGCTTTTCACTTTCTCCACATCTTCTTGTACTCTTTTTTGGAGTCATTGTGTGATGTGTTTAGTCAGGGATGTCTACAATATTACCAATTAGGATAAATAAATTAGTAATCTAATATCACGTTAATTATATGAGAAAGATAAAAAGCGTTAACTATTGGGAAATGAAGGGATTAATAGATTAAATGAGCATCGATAAATCAGCTTAATATTGGTAAACATGCACAGCATAACACAGTACCTGACATGCTTTACATAAATATCACTTCAGATCGAAATGGTGTTATGCAGTAACATCATGGACAAAACACAATTTAATATTTTTTTATATATACATATTGACAGTAACCTACCTGGTAGATGCACAATGAATTCTTAGATATTTGTGGATTTTGTATGTAATTTGCTACAGTATATGAAAATTATTTTACAAAAAATGGCGACTTCCTGATAAAATAGTGGCGCCACCTAATGCACCGACGGATTAGGAATCTTTTAGACGACTGTTAGAGCTCTATTTAAAACTAAATTAAAATTACATTTTAATAATCGCCTGTAAAAGCCATTCATCAGGTGATTAAGCATCATTACTACTAGTATAAAATAAAGGCCTGACTCACATCGCATCTAATCAGCAGCTCCGCATGCCATAAGAAGCGGAGGAAAAGCACCGAGTGTGAGCTCGGCTGTGACCACGTGACTGCTGCTTAATTAGAAGATCAGGTCGATCTGGTCCAACCTCTTTAACTTTTCTTCTTTCTTCATCCGATCGCCATGCGAAGGGGTATTTTAGCAAAGAAATTGCAGAATTTTCTCTCATATTTAGCTGGCTTTCACGTCAATCACTATTCAATACATTAACTAACAATCTGCTGACCGTTAATAAGACTTGTTGAGAATGGTCCAATCACATGAGCCCAAATATTTAAAAACAATATTGATTCGCTAACGACAAAAGTGGGAGGGTGCCTCCCCGAGGATGATTTGAAAAAATCCAATTGGAGCTCAGCCTCATGCTTTTCAAAAATTATGTGCCTACATAGACACTCGTTTGTCCGGCGCCCCACGTACAGGAACACAAATGAATGTAATACAGTTTAGATTTTTTTAAATTGCAAATAAATTATATTACGAAATACAGCGGAATATTGTGACTAAATGAATTTATTTAATTATTAAAATAAATAATTATTACATTAAATAATTACATGTTAAAGTAGCATTCTTCTCTGCCCTCATTTAAAGGGACACGGGCAGTGGCGGCCGGTCAATACGGGGCTATTGACCGGCCGCCACTGCCCGTGTCCCTTTAAGGGCTCAACATGTTATAATAGTGTAATATTAAAATTTTCCTGATTATGTTTTTTCTCTGCAGGTTTGCTGTTTCAGGATCCTGTTGTCTGTAGATTTACTGAGAGTAATCAGTGTTCTGTAGCTCTGGGACAACAACTGCACCTGCAAATACCCCTGGAGGATCAGTTTAACCTACAGATCACAGACAAGACAAATAACACTCGTATCATTTTAAAATATAGAAAAACCCAAAGTAACCCACCAACACCAAATATCCCAGGATGGCAGTTTGTTAATGATAATAAAACTCTGATACTAACCAGTGCAGAGAGGAGAGACTCTGGAACATATACTTTAGACACCTTTGATGCAGGGGGGACTAGAAAAGGAAATTATTCACTCCAGCTGAACATTGAAGGTAGGAACCACACAACCTCTAATCACATCACACACACACTACAACATTTACAATCACTTCATTACAGTATAATACAGTCTTACACACTAAATCCCTCTTAAACAGATTTTCTTTAACTGGGTGGCGCATTCACGCCTTTGCTCAGCTGATAGCGGCATCTCGGAATGGTGGTTTCTTGGTCATGTTCCGAGGAGGAGTTCATGAACAGATTTGTTCGTACTCGGGGGTGTTCATGAACCGAAGTTCCATTGTATATTGAAACACACACACACACACACACAATCATTAGTAATGTTGCCATGCTTCTGGTTTCTTGTTGCATTTTTGGTTTGATAATGTGTTTAGTTTTTTATGCCTCTGTAGTAATTCATCCTGAGGTGTTTATCTCTAATCCACAGCTCAGGTGTCCTCAGTGAAAGTGTCTTACAGCTGTTTGTCCCCTGGAGTCATGAAAGTGTTCTGTTCTGCTGATGGAGACAACCTCCACTTCAACTTCACTCCTGATTTAAACAAAACTCTTCACCTGGAGAACAGGACCAGCACTCTCATACTGGATAAAGACCATCATGGTAATGTCACCTGCTCTGTAGAGAATCATGTCAGCCGTGATCACATTACCACTGAACTCCACCCATGTCCTGGTGAGTCTGTCTTTTATAATTATACAGTACTTTGACACACAAAAAACAATGCAGCAAAGTGTGACCTCACAAACATAAACAACCAAATACCTTCTAAACTCTTACGGAGTGAGAATGAGTGACTTAATGAAAAAAAGAAAGTTAAATACATAAGCAGCTAGACCTAAAATAGTAGCAATGTTAATTTCTAAATGTCAGTTACATCACTCAAGTGCATAATTGATCTGAATAATTGTGACTAGAGTAACAAAACATCCTGCTTGTATAGTTAATATAATTGTTTCTACCTGATTCTGATATTTTTCTATTAATTGAGTTTCCCAAAATAAACATAATGGTAAACAAATTTAAATCATAACGTCCTGGATAGGGTGGCACGGTGGTTTAGTGGTTAGAACTATGGCCTCAGTCCTCTGGAAACAAGGGTTCGAATCCCACATTGGGTCTGTGTCCATGGAGTTAGCATGGTAGGTTCCTTCTGGGTACTCCAGTTTCCGTCCAAAGTCATGCGTTGTAGACTGATTGGGAATTGACCCTTAATCATCAACTGATCAGATGTATAACGAGATAAATGTAAGTTGCTCAGGATAGGGTTGTCTGCCAAATGCCTAAATGTAATATAAGCCCAATGAGTGAGAGTCAGTGTCCCTGAATAGGCAGTTACTACTCACTCACTCATCATCTATACCGCTTAATCCTGTATTCAGGGTTACGGGGGGCCTGGAGCCTATCCCAGGAGACTTAGGGCACATGGCAGGGTACACCCTGGACAGGGTGCCAATCCATCGCAGGGCACAGACACACACACATACACACACTACGGACAATTTGGGAACGCCAATTAGCCTAACCTACATGTCTTTGGACTGGAAACCCAAAGACATGTTTGAAACCGGTCTTTGGACTGGAAACCGGTTTCAAACATGCAAACTCATGCACACAGACTCATGCACACAGAGATGGGAATCGAGCCTGGCCGAGAACCCAGACCCTGGCAGTGCAAGGCAACAGTGCTAACCACTACACCACCGTGCCACCTAGGCAGTTACTATTCATGAATAAATGCATCATGTAGAACAGGGGTGGCCTACCCTAATCCCCGAGACCTGCAGCCCTGCAGTGCAACACAGCACTGGACTGATTTAAAAAACTATCGCTTTTACAGAAGTCCTGCCGGTGTGCGTTAATGGGGGGGCTTCAGACATCACAATGTGGATTTAGATTTTCTGATGTACAGTATTATGTAAAACAAAATTTTACTTTAAAAATGTGTACATTGTAATATACAGATGTAGCCACTCAAAATTACCGCCAACTGGCGTGTGAATGGCGTATGGCTGGCGTGTGCCTGCTGTGATCCCCCCTCCCTCTCCTGCCAGAAAGGCATCTCAAGATTTCACAGTAAACACGCCCATTGAAGCCCTATTTATTCATTTACCAGCTGTCACAACTAGATGGCGCTTTGTTCTCAAGAAGATGTTAAAAGAACCCAGCAATTTAGCTGCTGAGTAGCAATCACATGATTTTAACCCTCCTCACCCCCGATAGCTAGCAAACTGCAATATGGAGACGAAGATGACAGTTTAATGGACCTTTTATTCAGGGTAAGTGTTGCCTTTTTATAAACATTTCTTTGGGTTAGTTTACAGTTTAGTTCCCAGTTTATTTATCTATTTTTTTATCTGCCATTTTGAAAAATCACTGGCAGCGCCAGCAGCGGTCAGATGTGACTTTAGGTAACTTTAGGTAACTTAATATTTACCAAGTCTGGAGTTACAGCTTACTGTGAGTGTCACAAACTCACAATGTCACTCAAAAAGACTATTAACTTTTCTATTACAAAGTTTTGTGAGCTCAGGGTATTTTTATAAGGAGAGCGTTTGTGTCCTCTGAAAATGACTGAGAGAATCTGAATGAGTGTTCCCTGGATAAATTCAGCAATTATTTATTTTTGGGTAAGAGTTAATCTGCTGGTTATTTTTGTGACTGGAATATAATCTCAGACAGTCCATGAGGGACACAAGATGGGGTTAGGTGTACCAGAGCTAGCGAGCTAAACACTCATAACCATGTTTGTCTTTTCCCCACTTTAGCCGTGACTTTTACAGGTAGTGCGAGCGCTTAGCTAACCAAAGTTGGATAAAAACTCTGACGTATTTAACAGTTAATATGAGTAGGTAAGCAGTAGGACCTCTTCAATACTCTGTAAGTTATACATAGTTTGGCTTCAGAGTTGCACTGATGCTCATATACGAGTGTTATATCGCTTAACTTATTTGTATGAAACCGGTCAAGTAAATTCCCATTAATTTAATGCAGACGTTAATACAGACAGACAGCGGCTAACGCTAACAAAGTTCAACGATTTATTTACATTCAGCACAGGCAGTTTATTTACATTCTAGAATTCCTAAAACAGTATTTTACACACTCTGTTGGTATATGCAGTACTGTTCAAAAGTCTTAGGCATCATACTATATGCTGTACCAATTTTGTTTTCAGATGGAAACAAAAAAAAAAACAAATGTACGCTCCTGGAGAATATGAGTTCTTCTGGTAACTTTGTCACACTCACTCCTTTCTATTTTTAATCAAATTCCGGGAACGTACAGTACATTAGGTTTTTTGTTTCCATCTGAAAACTGGTCTGTCTTGTACTATTATTTTTATTTTTTTTCTGAAGATTGGGTGACGGCTGGCCTTTTGGAGCTACTCGAGAAGCATGAAGAATCTGGAGTCCTTGAGGGCCTGGGTGACTGTGCACCGCTTTTAGGATGATGTTTGGTCAGGTCTACACATTTTAAAAAATAGTTTTTAAAAAATGATACTTTAATAATAAATAGAGACTGAGAAGCAGCTGGTGTTATCCAGGTATTTTACTGACCTTTAAGCAAAAAAGGTATTCACCTGTTTTATACAAATTACTGTTTTAACTTTGGCTAGTTTTAGAAGAATAAAGTTTTTTTTTTTACGTCATGTTTGTGTGGTTTAATTGTTGGGGTATTGTTAGGACAATTTGTTTTGATTTAAAAAAACATTTACTTGAAAAAACTACATCAGTGGGCTAAAATAGGAGACAACGTTGTTTTAAATAGTCAAAGAGTTGGGCTATAAAATAAATAATACTAATAATAATTATTATTATTATTTTTGGTCAACTACTAAAAGGGCAACTTACAGGTGTTGGTCAATGAAACTGAAACACCTGCCAGTTTTGTGTTTGAGGTTTCATGGAAATAGACAAATTGTTGGTGCGCGTCTCGCTGGCGCATCTGTGACCAAGACAGCTTTGTGATATATCAAGAGCCTGGTCATAGAAACAAATGAAATAAACCATTGAACACTTGATCATATGTATCTATGCTATTTTGTACTTATACAAAATAGCATAGATACATATAATTTTTTCCCAGTATAAATAAATGCTTTGGGTTTTAAGAACTACATCAAAAGAACAAAGACATTAGTTAGGAGAAGTGGAAGGTGAGAAACCCCAACAGAGAATGTATTAACTATTACATGGTGCTAATTGCTCTCTGTTTTTGGGGGGGATCTTTCGACTCACCGGCTTGCAAATGTGTTTGTGTTAAAGCCAACAGATAAATCCAGGAGCACACACAGACATACCTCTCCATCCACAGACACACACTCACACTTTAACCGTTTTGTCTGTACTTTCTGTCCTTGATTGAAATGCATCAATACAATAATAATTTAGATGATAACACGAGTGCAGAAGGATCTGAAGAGGCTCGTCTCTGTTAGACCAAGACTTTGATACGTTCACAGTAAATTTGCCATAGACATTGTTGTCATTGTATGATTGTTCATTTTGCTGAACAGTGCGTAGTTGATTAACTATATTAAAAAAAAACAAACCAGGCCGTAAGTGTTTCGATGCATTACAGTACTGTTTGCATCACCTATCATTTGTTCACTATCATTCTTAGTACATTATGAAATCTGGTGATTAAAATGGTGTGTGTGTGTGTGTATGTGTATGTGTGTGTGTGTGTGTGTGTATGTGTGTCAAACCCCAGCCTACGCGAAGAATACCTCATTTACAAGACAAAAGACGGTCAGAGGTGTGAATGTACATCTCTGTTTTCCTCTGCGGTGTGTGAGTGTGTGTGTTTGTGCTTTAGGTTCTTTGGCATGCATTCCTAAATTCAATCAGTCTGAATCTGTATAAATGCCAAGTTGGGAAAATCATGTTTGAGAAATCTATCTGGAATGTTAAGCTTGGAAGCGAAACTCAGAGTTTTTACCCTCCTCATGGTCACTCTGATCAGTTGATTCATACATATTTCCTCACACATTTCATTTCTCTAATTGTCTTTTAATTCTGTAAAGCTGCTTTGCGATAGTAACCGCTGTTAAAAGCGATCTATAAATAAATTCGATATTACCAAACAAATCCCAGAGCCTGTGTGTGTGGATGTGTGTGAGAGAGAGAGATAGAGCTCCTCTATGACATAAATAGTCTTCAATAAACAACGTGCGCGTTATGCTGATCAGTTTCTGTAACATGCGGTGTTATATATGTTTTTTTGTATATATTTTTTAAATGTTTAAATAAAATGTGATATTCAGAGTATATAATTTGTTGTATCATCTGATTACAGCGTTGGCTGATTTTGCGATTGAGACCCATGGGTTACATTGAAATAATTTTTAGAAGTAGTAAGCCAGACTTTAGTAACCTTGGACAAATTACAATAGAAGCTCCCTCTCTCGTGCACACATGCACACATACACGCACACACACACACACACACACACACACACACACGCACACACAAATAGCACATGAAATTGATTAAAAAATGAAACTAGGGCAAAAAATATAACCAGTGAAAAACACAGTAGTATACTGTGGACATTGGCTGATTTTGTGATGATTGGGACCCATGGGTTTAATTTACATTACAAAAATTATTATTATTAATAACAGTGGTAATAGTAGTAATCCACAATATACGCTCTCTCTATTAAACACACAGCACATGAAACTGTGTAAAACCAAATGAAACTCAGGCAAAAATATAAGCAGTAAAAGATAAAGCAGTATACTGTAGTAATCCCTGTGCAGTAATCCCTCTCCTGTGATAACAGGCGCTAGCCCTCTGGAACTTTTTAGTTGTTTTAGAATTGTTTTCCAGTGTGAATGTTTATGGTTCGCGGTGGGTCCCGTCATGATCCAGGTGGCTGTTTGAAATGGCTTCGTCTGTAGGAATGACATCACAAAAATGTTGACCTAAAATGCATGTATTATTATTATTATTATTATTATTATTATTATTATTATTATTGGTCACAGAAACAGCCAAAACAACCATTAAAAATGTGATCGTATGAATCTCTTATTTATAGTTATTTCTTTGCCTATGTGACCATTTTTTCACATTTTTTAATTAGATCATGTTGGTTTAGTTGGTTAAAATTAAATAAATTTCAGTTCATCATATTGCCTAGGTTGTGCTGAAAAAAAGGCATGTCACTCTGTACTGCACAATTCTAAGCTATATATAATGCTTAAAAAGGTATAAAATGCCAGGCTGTTCTGAGGGCTACCACCAAGTATATCTGTGTGAACCACCTGAACTGCAAGGCCACTCTTGTGGTGTACAAGTTAATAGCTATGAGAGATACAGAAAAATATGATGCAAATCGTATTCTACTGCAATATTTTTGAGCACGTTAAAAAAAAAAAAAAAAACATTCATAGTCCATTCTGGTTATCGCTCCAGGGCACCACATATAGGAACACGTACTACACATTTTATGTATTATTTGACCAATTCCTAATATTATAAATCACATTTGTGCACAACCTTAGGCCAATATGTACAAAGGTTTATTAGTACGCACATGTCGTTTTGACAGCTACTTTACCCCATAGTGCACACTTTGCCAACCCTTTTTAAAAATCTGTCTGGAAGAACGATGACATCCGCGATCGATTAACTAGCAGCGGACAGTACACCTCTCTCATGCTATCAGGATAAACAAGTTTATGAGCCGTAGCAAGAGCGCGGTGTAACATCCGCTACTAGTTAATTGATCAAGATGTTCTTCTTTTTCTTCTTCTTCTTCTTCTTCTTCTTCTTATTATTATTATTATATTATGTGTCTGTATATTGAAGATATTTGCAAAAAATATTATTTTGGGGACATAAGATGAGTAATAGAACACATCAAGATGGTTTATGCAATTTTTGTCTGTCTGTTGTTTGTTCACACATTACGTAAAAATTACTGAGCGAATTTGAATGAGGTTTTCACAGTTGTATTTGGCTGAGCTTGAGGAAACATAGGCTTTGTTTCATCACAATCAGCCACAGGAAGAGAAGATAAATTTACCTTGAATTTTATATGGTAAACACCCTTATTTAAAAAAGAAATAATGTACTTTCATTACCACAGATGTGTCACAGGTGTATTTGGCATAAAAAATATATATTTACAGTAGAACCTCGGCTTGCGAGTAACGCGGTTTGCAAGTGTTCCGCAAGACAAGCAAATATTTTTAATCAATTTTGACTTGGAAAACGAACAAGTCTTGCTTTACGAATATCGAGTATCATGTATCATGCATGCACTTCTTGTTTTGACACTGAGTGCCACGTGATCACAACTGAGCCAACGGTTTTTCTCTCTTGCACAGCGGAATTGTGGATAATCGTCTCCCCTGGTTAGTCTTAGTGCGTCTCTCTTACTGGTATAATCAACATCTACACTCTGCTCTACACAGAAACACTGCTCTGTCGTGATTCTTTTCAAAGGTAAAGTGCAAGTTAATTTGTTTTATTTTCTTTTAAAGCAGTGATTCTGTTAGTGTGTCGCTCACTCGAGTGTCATTTGAGAGATTTCTTCTTTATTTTTTCCGATAAAACAGTGTTTTCGTTGTGTGCGCGCAAGTGTTTGAAACTCAAATAAAAGTGGAGGAAGGGTAACTATGTAAGATGAGAAAAGGGAGAAGGGAAGGGCTCCTTACTTCAGCTTCACACAAACACACACACATGCATACACAGAAACACGTATCTGGCTGGATTTATTTGTACTTTTTTTAAAGGTAAAGTGCAGGTTAATTTTTTTTACTTTATATCTTGTATTAATTATTTTTATGTATTCATTTTTTTGGGCTGTGGAACTAATAATTTGAGTTTCCATTATTTCTTATGGGAAAATATGATGTGGTTTATGAGTATTTTGAAATACGTGAAATATGTTTATAATCCAAGGCTCCACTGTAATCATAAAAAAAAGCATTAGTTTTTTCTAAAATTCAACAGATGGTGCTGTAATTTTTATAATACACTCTTATGAGCTTCCAGTTGAAATCTACTGAATAATTGTGATCTCGCGCCTTTACTCCACATTCACTACAGGAAGGAATAAATACAACGTCTAAATAAACGCTTTACTTCATGGACTTGTTTTGCAAAAATCTGATTTATATAATTTCTTGTTTAATTTTTTGTTCTTATTTGACTAGGCTTGAAATGCAGATTTGGCTTGAAATTTGTGACTTGGATTTTCATTGTACTATACCTACTTATTATTTGACTTGACTTGCAAACATGGATATC
This sequence comes from Clarias macrocephalus, assembly GCA_011419295.1. NCBI lineage: Eukaryota > Metazoa > Chordata > Actinopteri > Siluriformes > Clariidae > Clarias > Clarias macrocephalus. The sequence goes on along the minus strand of JAAGKR010009558.1, from coordinate 2,453 downwards.
GAGTACCTAATTCAGTTTGTAATTTGGCTTTTTTTGGGGGTATCCCTAATAACTAATTGTACAGTTGTTTTATGTTTCCCAACACATGCCATTATGCAATGCATATATCTAGCAAAAGAATATTCTAGTTATTTTTTAATTTTATTTTCAGAATCTACTACTGTATCTTTTGCAAAATTGGCTGGAGGTAAGATTATGTGTTTCTGCATTTTTCTGATGTTTTATATGTCTGTATGTGCTCATAGAGCTCTGATACAGCAATACTATTTTTGCATTAACTAAGTACTTCCATATGAATGGATTGTACTAAAGATTCCAAATGCAATGCTGACAAGAAAACTAAAGATGTGTAATGTGTAGAAATGCAAAGAGAATACAAACTAGACTACAGAGAAAGTAAACAAGTAATCAGTGAATAAAGCCACTGAATCAACAGACATTAAAAAGTGAAGTATTTCAAGTAAACTTGTGCACACACAGGTCAATTGGACACGACTGCTGTACAGTACAGTATAAGCCCCATTGAAAATCAGTGAGAGTTAATGTCCCTAAATAGGCAGTTCCTAAATTATTTACTTCTGATTGACTGAACACACCTGATCCAGGTAATTAACACTGAATAGTGCAGAGAAAACATGCAGGGCTGCGTTCCAGGACTAGTGTTGGCAACCCATGATGTAGAGTTTTTGATTCTCTCAAAGGCTACAACTGGCAAGTATTCTTTTAAAATAAAAAAAGGAAAGAAAATTGAAATTAATATTAATACTGTTTTTTTTTGTATGAATTGTACATTTAATAAAACAGGTTATTGAAAAAAGTAAAGAGAAACAGAATTAAATAAGAATGAATAAAAAAAACATCTCATGTGAAAAATTACTACACCACTAATTCTATACTACTAATGGTGTTCTACAATCATTAATTACACTAACTGTCGGTTGCAGCATGGGTAATTGTACAGTACAGATCTGGCCATTAAGAACGCACATTTCGAGAAAAGAGATCTCGCGCGCTTCCGCGGCAGCTCGCGGGAAGATGTGAAAATGCCGTTCATTATCTGTAGGGGGCAGTCGTGTTTCAATCTGAAGTATTGTGTGTCTACTGAAGCCAAACATGTGTTCTGTCCCTGACAGCAAGCGACAGCTCGTAAAGTGTCGGACTCAAACTTTAAATACTGATATGTATTTATTCTTCATTTTCTTTTCTCCTGCAATACTCTCCTCTCCTACTTATTTGACTGCGCTTTCTCCATTCAGTATTATTATCGTTAATAATAGTAGTGAAAATTACCGCTGATTAACTATCTCTGCAGTGGTTAAAAAAGTAACCAGTAACAGTTAAAATAACCCAGCACTTTAACATTTAACCCAGCAGTTTTAAGAGTGTAACATAAAAAATATTTAAATTTTAAAATAGCATAGATGAAATCATAGGTTGTGTATAGTGATGATTAAAAACAATACGAAAAAGCTTATGGTAAATAAATTCTCTTTTCCACTGCAGGTATTAAAAACAGGAACTGTCAATTTTAGAATCCGTAGAAGCTCAGTGGTCCGCACAAAACCTCTCGCGGGAGAGCCTTTCCTTGAATTCACCATTTTCACGGGGGTGGGCATCTTGGTTTGTTCATACAGATGTACAGTACCTATTTACAGTATATGAAATTTTACGGGGTTGTCACTGAACGATTTACCCCGACAAAGAGCAATATAAGAACAGTGCCAGCTGGCACACCTTAAAAATAATTCACCATCTATTTAGAGTTTTTTTTTATAAACTTGTGCTACTGCTGTTTACTTACAATACTTTTTTAGATGTTTTAAAATTTTTAGATCCGAGATGTTGAGCCTACTGTACGTAGTCTAATCAGAGCTCTAACGCCCATTCGACTGTAATTCATAAATTATGTTTATAATAATGAAATGAGATGCCCTAAAATTAATCTACAATTAATTTCAAACACGCAGCTTGCAGTTTCACTTTACAAAAGGCAGCAAGACAGCCTTTTGATCAAAAGGAGATAAGCGCATGCGATTTATCAATAAAAATGCAGACATACTGCATTGATTGATGGATGTTCTTGATAAATAATGATTATTATTATAATAATGATAATTAAATAAATAGCTGTCCATCTTTTTTGTGTTTATCTTTTCGGTTTATTATACATCTCTGCACCAATTATTATAATAAATACTTTGAAATGCTAGTACCATAGCAAGAGGAAAAAATAATAATACATGTGGTGTTTATGCTGTACTTTGGTCATGTTCACCCTTGGGGTAAACATATGTGGCATTTAATAGCATTTGCTAGTTATCAAGTTGATATACAGGTCAGTCTGCATCAAACAGAATGTCTCTAAGTAAGTAAGCATAATAGTAAATAATGAATAATCATAGTGTCACCCCATGGGTGAACATGACCAAATTACTGCATAAACACTGGAACAC